>OW679199.1:131921803-132178371 GCA_940337035.1 Agriotes lineatus
CATGTGTTTTATTTCTAAATTTAATGTAATTATAACGAAGCTCCTCTTGCCGTTATAACTTGGTGACCCCGATTTTAACCATCTGAAGAACTCCCTCGTTATGAATCCAACACAATCCGCAAGCAGCAGCTGACCTGAAGCGACACAAGCAGCAGCCGACCATGAACAGCCCCAGAGACAACAAACCTTGCAGAGACATCTCATTCAAGCAACCCCAGACGCATCCTACTTGAAGACACGTCAAAGAAACTGCAACCAGCTATACCTTTGACCCCCTTCCTTCAGGATTTCCTGGAACATGCTACTGACCTGTCACTGTCATACCGAAGCTAAGTTCTCTGTCAGTTATATGTGTGCGCCTGTGTTGAACGTTGGTGGCTGCGTCCGTGGTGTAGCTCGGGGTTGGAGATAACTCTATAATGTGTTGCCCAACTCCCGCTGCATGCGGATGGTAGTCTGGCCGGCGTCGATTCATGTGTTTGTGTGTGACTGGTGTGGAATTTGTTTGGCTTCTGCTTCCTTTTTGTCAAAACGCTTCAGCTCGGGGAATGATGACCAATTTATGATAATTGAATCATTTCCTGGCCAACCTTTTGACATTTTTTTGACTATTTGTCTAATATTTGTTTGTTGCAGGTTCTGTTTTTTTGCCTTGTGCCGCCTTTTTTTCTCGATTTTTTTCAGGTCATGCTTCACCGCCGCTGCGCCGCCACAGGCTAATAAAATATATAATATTTGAACTGTACATACATACATATTGTAATTAGCCTTAAGGATTGTGGAAAAGATCTATAGAGTTTTTGTAGCTAAATATAATTTCTTCAAAATTATATATAGCTTTTCTCTGTAGCAAGCAAAAACTACTTTTTGCGGGGGGTGTAATGTAGCATATGCACATACATGCATGCATACATGCAACCTTAACAACCATTACTTAGTTACAAAATATAAATAAACAGTTTGGCTTTTGACTTCATCACATACAGACATGTGTTTTATTTCTAAATTTAATGTAATTATAACGAAGCTTTTCTTGCCGTTATAGTACTTACTATTTAGTATTTGTTGAATAACAAGTAATGTAACGAAAAGGTATTTGCAATTGATTTTGCACTTGCATAATTTGAATTGACATTGACAGACGTACAATTTGTCACGAAATTAATAAATTAATTTTCAGGAATAAAAGCAGTCTTGATTATGAGTGAATCCGACCTGTGTATTTTTTAAGAGTAAATGTTTTCTACCGGAGCTAAAGATATTTAATAATATTGATAATTCATCATTTATAAAACGGTAAATGGGTTACTTAAATTCATTTTAAAAGAGAAATGATTGAAAATAAATTAAATAAAGTATAATAAATAGACGTAATAGCTAAAGCATAATAAATACTGTTATAACATAAAACCATTTACATACAAAAAACCATTATAACATAGGCGTTTATAACAATATGTATGCATGTACCGTAATAACCCTACTATTGTTGTCGAGTAGGCTTTATGTTGCATCATAACTGGAGAACGGCTGGACCGATTTGGCTCATTTTTTTTGTTGTGTTCGTAATTGTCAGGACAAGGTTTGTATGAAAGGAAATTTTCCACCGGAAAAGTCGGAAAATCAGAAAGATGATTTGTATGGTATTTTTGTACGGGATTTTGTATGTTTCTGAATGGCTTTTCGAAGAGAAGAATGGGAAAATCGGAGTGGAAAATTTGGAAAATCCGGAAAATTAGGAAAAGTCATTTTTTTCAGGATGAACAAACCGGAATAGAACAATGGAAAAGTTATGTTTCAAAACATACACGCATAGGTTCACGTAATATTATGCCCGGGCAACGCCGGGTAGGTCACAGCTATGATGTATACAGGGAATAAGGAAGGATATTTCGAAATTCAACCCCTAAAGGGGTAAAATGAGGGTTTCAATTTTATATGGAAAAATAATATTAAATAGACATTTCGACTTGAAACTTCGTAGGAGTACTCCTAAAAGCAAATAAGCAAACACCTATTTTGTGATTTTTCGAAAATCAACCCCTTAAATGATGAAATGGTGTAAATAAGCCTAAAAATCGATATGGGTGTCGTTATTGAGGTTTTTTGGGACGTTTATTGCGAAAATGGCATTTAGCTTTAAGTCCAAGACGGTGTACATGACATAAAATTAAAACTACAGTGTTGAAACGGGGTTTCACAGACAAATTATTTTTGGGCAGAACAACAATTACCAGGTCAGCTAGTTTCATATAAATATCGTAGGCAAATGTCATTAAATTCATTGATAATAATTGTTGTTACTTCGTAGCTTTTGCTTCCAATTTCTAGTTATACCTTGTTTCATGGTCAGCAGTTTCTATGTTGACTTAAAGGGGAAGATGCCACCTTACCTTAGAGACCCTCAGTTTAGTCCAGTTGCTAATCCTTTGATTGCTCTGAACAGTTAACCAAGAAAAATAGCGATTTCTCGTCTCTATACTTTAAATGTATGGTTTGGCCTATGTAGTGTTACTCTTACAGAAAGCTTGCTTAGAATTTTTCTCGGGTAGCGAAATCCGACAGCTGTTTTCAAACATTATCATTGTTGTATTTATGGCTCACTGCAGTTTTATTTATCTTCATTCTGTAACATTTAGAATATTTTCAAAATTAAACCGTGTCGGATCACAAGAAAACAATTACTGAAAATTTATGTCTGTAGTGTGGATTGGATGGCAGGAGAGCAAGAACAGAGTTTGCAAAATTTAAAGATGTGGTGTACTAATGAAAGTGGAAGGGGAGACACAATAACAAATGATTGGGAAGATGAAAGCTGTTCCTCACGTCTTCTTGATAAACCTAATCAAGAAATGCGTACAGTTTCAACGTAGAAAGTCCTTGGAATTCTGTTTTTTTACTGACGATCAACCACCTTTTTAATGTGTCTGCCTTTCATTGCAAGGCAACAATGCGGATGTGTTTACAGGTGATATGAGCAATAAGCAGATAAAGGCAAGATCCCACGACGTCTTGGACGTCTCTTTCTGAGTTGGAAGCGTCGTAACCATCTTTAGGCTAGAGTAAACAACTCAGTGGCGGCTACGTTTCTACCGAACTAACTTTTATACTTTAGCACCTACGTTTTCAGAGTAAAACCCCGCCTGCGTCCCATTAAAGCTAGTCGTGTGCATATTTCGCATTTGTTACAGGTAGTAATTAGTTTTTTAGCCCGTAACAAATATAACGAGCATAATTTACTTAGAAATACTTAGGAAGTAAGGTCACATATTAGTACAATAAAGATAACAAGTTAAACCATTTCGTAAAACATGTGTGAAAAGACACGTAAATGAAATTTAACAGGACAATGGCCGTGCCTATTCTTTTGTATTGGAGTTGAAACAAATCTTTAGCTCTAGCTATTTGTTTCTCCATTTATTCTTTTCCGGGCCAGCCTGTATATTCCCACTTGAATTATTATTCGCTGTATTTCGAACGATATCAACTCTTGTCCGCGCAAAGGCGCTGGATTTGGTTTTTCCGAAATTCATTTGTTATCGCTTTGAGCCAGCGAACCGCGATTCCGTTATTTTGGGCCATTTGATTTTTGCATTCGTTTGAAGTAACTTGTTTCTACGAAGGCTCTCCTCACGTGCTACGGCACCAATTTATAGTTAACTTCGCTTGTGAGCTGATAATTAAAATCAGGTATGTTTACGCTAATTGCTTGTTATTCATTTTGGTAATTTCTCGTTTTTTTATTAGCTCTTTCTTTGACGTTATTATTTGACGTAATTTTTCAACGTCACTCTGAGACGCCACTTTTGAACGCCGCTTTTGGGCGACTTCTTATTTGGGTTTCCTGATCGACGCCTCATCTGATGTCATAATTGACACCATAATTAATAGCTTGGGCCCGCAACTCCTGCTGGAGTGTTATCCTGAACTTGCCAGATTCTAACCATGAGCGTCAATTCCATTATCAAATTCGGCCACGAGTTCGAGATTGCTGTCGGCTTACACTAAGCTAATCCTGGACAACGTTTTTTTATCACCACCCAGGTTAGTGTTTCAACTTTTGTTGATAACCACGTTCACCCATTTACTGGTTGAATCGATCTTAACGACGCTTCAGATTTATACTTTACAAATTAAAAATCCGCTAACATGTAATGTATTAATTGATTACAAATTTAATTTACGATTTATAAATTGAAAACTTAATGTATTAATTGTTCCGATTTACAATTTTCAAATTTAAACTACGCTATACAAATCTAAAACGTAATGTATTAACGATTCATAAACCGATGTTTTACAAATTTAAAACATAATGTATTAATTGTTCCCAAATATATAATTCACAAATCTATAGTTTTGCTAATTGAATACATATTAAGAATTTTGTAAAAAGTGCTCTCACGCCATTTTATTATCATTACCGAGATAACGGTTAAAACTATGACAGTGGTAAGCTTATCCCTTCATTGAATTGCAATCACATTCAACCCAAGCGCCTAAAAGAGGTTCGCTTATTTTTTTGTGCGTGCAGCATTTTCAGCATTAATATTATACCGCATTACTTACAATATTTTAACTTTGCGATAAACAATTTACCGACGTAATACAGATGTTGCAACCAATTATGACCTGTTGATTAAATAAACTTAAATGTTTGCTACTATTTTATTTATTTCTCGAAATCTGTGATTTCTGGCGCCCTGTGTTTTTTTACTATTATTAAAAGAGCTTGCAGCCGATCAGCTGATGATAGAAATCTGCGACCTAAGGCCATCGACTTTGAAGCTAGCTAGGCCATTGCGGTGAGTAAGTACATTTCTGAGCTACCGTGGTGTATAAATGATAAGGGGGTTGATCTGCGATTATACTGCCATAGATTATTATTAGTAATCGATCGCAGGTTGGCTTCTTTATTGTTTCAGAGTGAAGCATGGATGTTTAAAAGGAAAAATATAAAATTATGAAGAGAAGTTAAATATGTGCCAGACTTGATCGTATAAGGTAGTCAATTCAACATTGCCTCACAATGGACAAGGAGCGACTACCAAAGGTTGCTTTGACGTATAAAGTAGCTGACAGAAGAAGTATTGGACACCCGACAAGAAAATAAATAAACACTGCAACAAGCTTAAATACCTAATTCTCGAAGTAGATGATTAGATGGGATGAAAGAACAGTACCCATATGGAAAGATAAAAAGTAACGATTTTATCAAAGAAAAGTTCTATGAAGAGATTTAAGAGAAGAACCATGATTAAGTTATATCGCACGAACTTGTAGAATTCACGTACGGCACATCTCTATTTTTGTGATTAACTGATTAAAGCTAGCTTTAACTTTTAGCTAGGCATATTTCTATCTAACCTAATAATTAATGACTTCTTATTTTATTTTCCATGGTGACACTTTTTTGGTGTAAAACTTAATGTTTTATCCTTTATACGCTTACAAACTAATGTTGAATGAATAGTTATTTTGGGCACTTCTACAACTTCTGGCAAGGTAAATTGACTATAAACTGATAAACTTGCATTTCGTATGCTTGAATGCTTACAACTCTAGATTCCTTTCTTTTACCACAGTTTGTCTTGTTATAAAGGAGGGTTCAATTTCCTCCTCCTTTTTATACATTTTCAACATCTTCAAATATACAGATAATAGTTTTTTTGTCATATCGAACTCGAATTAAGTCAAAGGTAAATGTAAAATATAATCAGAAATTAAAAACGTCAAAATTAACGTAAAAATAACGTCTGTTCTAGGAAGCTCGGAATATCTCTATTAAAATGGTGTCACAACAGGCTCGCTACTTGCAAGTTGTAACTAAAAGCTATAAAAAACAGGAGTATATAAATATGAACTAGGTCAGGTGTAATCGCATTTAGTGATATTCCTTGGTCATAAAAGAAAAAGCCAGTAATAGTGGACAATTGCGCGAGACGTTACGAAAAACGCTTCAATTTATCGCTAATGGAAACTCCATTTACTCCAAGTTTCTGCCATAAACTAGGAAATTGAATTTATGAATGGGTGTTTCGCCACACTAGAACATTAAAAATATTAAGGAAATGAACCCTTCCACTAATTAATTGTCAAATAGTAAATTAACTTAGTGTCAAAAATGTATAGCTTTCGTTCTATTGATTCGATTGAATACGTCGCAGCTACGTTTGAATGAATTAAAGGTTTTTCAAGCAAAGTTGCGCTGATTTGGTCATTCCAATTGAAAAAGTTCGTGGTTTACTTAAAAAGGTTTATGAAATATCAGTTTCCCAGTATTTCATTATCTATACAAGATTATTACGCCTCGAACCTTAAAAATAATTATAGCACTTGTTAAATTTAATCAAGTATGTCTTAATATCTGTAAGGTCTATTATCTTAAGGAAAACTTTGTTGTCGTTCTAAAGTACTTGTAAGTGTAGCTACAAAAATCTAAAGAAGTTCAATATTTTAATATGAAAAATTTTACTAAGGTTTCTCCCATATAAAAAAATACATCTATCCTCGTTACCAAAGTAGAAAAAATTCTACATACAGTGCTACCTCTATAGTATAAATTTTGTTCAGTAGTATAAATTATTATATTTTTTAACCGTATACAGTGTGGTCCATTAAGTGTGCAACAAATGGAACTTTTTTTTATTAGTTGTACAATCGAAATTTAAATATTGCCAAAAGTTAGTGCATGTTCGATAACCATATCAGATGCCCTTAGAATGGCTTCAAGTCAAATAATATACAGGGCAGGACAAAAAATATGAAAATCGTTCAAGAACAAAGTTACCTTATTTCAAAAAATATAGCAAAATTTTATTGAGAAAAGTTGTTTAAAATTAAAAGTTATGCTCAAATACAAAGTCACGGCCTCCTATTCGAATTTTGATTCTTTTTTGGAAAATTTTGTATTACCCCCGTATGATACATATTTTTATTATTTTGATTTTATATGTATTTAAAGTAGCCACAAACACATCCCTTTTAAATAACTTTTAGCAACTTGAAGCGTATTTGTAAAATTTACTTGGATTTATATTTTTTTAGGTAAGCGTCCACTTCATGTTTGTTGCAACGATATTTAACAGAACTTTAAAATTTCGCAAATATTATTTTTAACAAGGCAAATGCTTTACTAATAATAATTTACATATGAAAAACTCTTAATAAAATCAGAATAATAAAAATATGTATCATACGGGGATAATACAAAATTTTACAAAAAAAGAATCAAAATTCGAATAGGGGGCCGTGACCTTGTATTTGAGCATAACTTTTGATTCTAAACTACTTTTCTCAATAAAATTTTGCTATATTTTTTGAAATAAGGTAACTTTATTCTTGAACGAATTACATATTTTTTGTCCTGCCCTGTATATTGTTTGACTTGAAGCCATTCTAAGGGCATCTGATATGGTTATCGAACATGCACTAACTTTTAGCGGTATTTAAATTTCGGTTTTACAACTAATAAAAAAATGTCCCATTTGTTGCACACTTAATGGACCACACTGTATAGTGGTAATAATCCTTATATAGAGCGACGTGAAAAAATATTCAGGACTACGTGACCAGTGAGTTTTTGAGATTTAGATAAATTTTCTAAGTTACGATACTTTATTTTCTTTGCATCAACAACTGTTCCATTAAGAGGTGCTTGACAAGTCACTGCTATTTGTCAGATTTAGTTTTCCACAAACGGCATATAATTTTTAGACTCAATCCCCAGACTAAGCAGACTCAACTATTGTGATTAGCTTTAAATTGTACCAAACGTTCGGGATACATGGACGAATCGGAGAGCTGGCTAGCTGCAGTGAAGACGGCGTACGATCCTCTTCTAAAATTTGCAAAAAGGGTTCTCATTATCAGGGAGCGCCAGAGAGTCTTTCAATACAACTAGTAAGTTCATTACCGAAAACTCTATAACTCATTAAAGTCTGCGTAGCCAAATTCGCTACGGCCTGAGACAGAATAAAAAGATTTGTCACATAAATTACTTGCCTTAGCCATATATGAAACCAAAGTTAATACGAACAAGTTTATATTAACCACGGTGACTCTGGTACAACAAAATAATTACAAGCACTCGTCTAAGTTACAGATAAAGCCGACGCTACATGCGAAACCAGCCCATTCTATTGTTACAAGCTTAATTACAAGAGTTTTAAAGCGCCAGTTAGCGATTGCAAGAAATCGGAAAAAACAAGAGCTGCCCAAACGATTTCATTAACGTGTCACATACCAACCTGAAACTTCTACTTTGCTAAAAAATCTCCCTGAAAAGTTAAATTATCAAGCAATTATAAGTTATAAATTTAGTATATTCAGTGAAAGTAGAAGTAAAACTTGGGTTTACGGAAAGTCTAATATCAAGAGGTTCGTGTTTAGATACTTTCAGAATAATGCGAGACTGGACCTAGGCGGAGCTTTTCGGAAAACAGCTGCAAATTTATAACGCTCCTCTTGGACGATTTCAGCAATAAATATAAAACACCAACAAAAGCTTCAACTTAACAACAGGGCTTTGGGAATTGGACGACAAACTAGCAGCACAACCTTTAACAACTCCAGGGTCGGCTCTATACGTTCGTAACGCAAGTGCCTAATTACAGTAGTGGACGAGAAAAAATAAGCGCACATATAACTTAAACTCACGGCTGCGAAACTCGATATGCACTCCGATAAGAATCCGGAATTAAGTACGATATGTAAGCAAAATCCAATAATCTCTGTTAAATTTGCCCTTACAGATCAACGATAAATAACGCGAGTGAACTAAGGGATTTTATTTATTTTCACAAATCACTATCAAAGTGCACAACGTTTAACAACTAAATATCGCCCGTGATAAGCTCAAGGCACGATCACAAAAAGGAAGCAAACCAAGCACGCAATTAACAAAACACGTTCGCAATTCTTTAAGGACATCTGCGAACAATCGGCTATATGACCTACGTCTTAATAACGAATCGATAATTTGCTTTGTATAAGGTGAGGGTCGCCAAAGGAGTACGGTGACCTCAAAAGGTAAGCCACCAAGGCGGTAGTACGGTGTTAGCCAATATATCTAGCATGCGGAAAACGGGAATAGTAATTTAAGTTGCAAGCCCGGAAAGTAGTGTTTTGCAGGTCGAACCACTTCGCAGGCGAACCCTGGAAGCTTGGGGAGAACTTACAAAACACTTTTCGGTCATGTATCGTACGATATTACGACATCCGAGCCCATACTTTCAAAAATGCGAATTCACCTTCAAAAACTCAAAAAAATATGACACTAGTATTTATTATTTGACTTATCCAAACAATAACATAAATTTGTTTCCATAGCAACGAAGACATTAGAGATCGACAAAAGCTTTTACCGGCCAGCCGCCTGAGAGGTGATAATACCTAAAATATATAACAGTCAAATGTATAGATACAATAATACAAAATCGGTGAATAAAAGTTAATGCTTGAATAATATTAAATAAAGCAACATAAGGTTCGATGAGGTTCAATGAAAAAAAATTATCGAAAAAAGCCGTTGACCAATCGGCACAACAATTAATATTAATGCAATAACTAAATTTAAACTGCAGGGGAAATCTGAAGAGATCAGCCCACCCTACCATTTGCACGGTAACAGATAATAGAAGGACAAAACTTAAGTATTGCTCCCTCACAGAGATTGCTCCTGGAGTATAAACTTAGCTCTGGACGACAGCCCAAACCTGGATCTCGGTGAAGGACATCATCAGCTCGAACTCGCCAGGAATAAAGGTGGAGCACACCCACGCACCCACGGACGTCACCATGCCAAGAAAATCGAACGATATGTGTATGACACGGGATGAAAACACGACATCACGGAAACATTCATGGCCGGGTTAAAAACACCTCGGTACACGTGAGCAGCAAAACCAGTACCGAAAACATGACGATACGGGAACATTCATGGTCGGGTCAAGCCATGGCAGGTAAGAACAGCTCTAAAATATCCGGAAGCGTTAAACCTATTCGGCAATATAAAAAAGCAGGTTTGCTTATAACTTACCCACAACGGTCGAAATCGGGCTGAACAAATGCATATAAGGCTTGAGAGGATCGATATCAAATGGCTCAAGATATCGTCAGCGATTCGCAAAGTCAAAGAAAGCATGTTCGTCACGACATAAGTGGATAAAATCAAAACGACGGCGCGGAGAATTTAAAAATTTCTCCAAAATACTCCAGGTCGAGAGTAGCTTCCTTTTCACTAATAACAAGTACTATAGTGTTACGCACTGATGAATAAAGTACAGTATAAAGATGTGGAAGATTTATAAAGTCTAGTTACTCCTACAATGGCTGAAATTGGAGAAAATAACGTGATTACTTTGATGGGCGATTTTAATGTCAAAGTGGGATTATAGGCAAAAATACAATAAAAAAACAGAGTACCTTTTTCGTTGCGTAATATTTGATAATATTTCTTATGATTTAAACAGAAAGAAAATAAAATCTGCATGAGCAAGCCAAGATTTTTTGAAACAGGCATAATCCAGTTGCGTGTATGCTGAGAAACTGATGACAAACAAGCAATTTGATACGAAGCATTATTAGATGCAGTAGGAAGTTCCTAAATACAAAGTTTACTTCTACCAAAAAAGTTTAAGCCAACTATCTGCAACATTTTCTTCATTATTCCTAATTAAAAATTCATTTTCAGTCATTTATTTGCCAATATACAGAAATAGATTACTAGATTCCAAGAAAACGTGGCGCAGTAACTAGATTTAATTTTATTCCGTCTGAAAGATTAGAAAGACACAGAAATGTGCTAATAAAGGGTTCTTCTCTAAAAAAGACAGAATTGAAAGTTATCGGTCTTGGAATTAAACAGTTATTGTCTAATCTATATTCCAGCACCCATGTTTCATCTACTAGTAGTCCACACGATTATTTAGATAAGTATGGAGTCTCATCATGCAGATTATCATGCAAATTAATCAAAGTACAATTCAAAATGTGATGAAATCGTAAATCACGTGTTTATGGAAATTTTTAGCTGTTTACTTATCTAATTTTTAAACATTTTGTATTTCAGATACCATGTAATATCTAAGTTTGAATTTTTCTGAAGAAGCACAAAAGTGACGAAACATTATTGTTTTAAACAATTTTAACTAATTTTCTTCGCGAGGAAAGGCTAAAGTGTTTTTTTTTTCCAGCCGTACTTTTATACATCAAATAATACTATAAGGTTCGTTTTTGTGGATATATGAAATAACTATTCTTACCTTGCACAATTCTTACTTTAAATTTCATATCGAGTTAACCCAAGATACAGCTTGGATCACGAGAAAAGGTGAGTGGGAGGCGCATGCCGATCGACAGCGGGTAAACACGAATGCGTTAAACATCAAATACAGTGGCGTAGTGTTTCAGCTATTTCTTATAAATTGTTAGATATCAATATTTAATTTATTCACATGCTTTGATGTTTAGTATTATCAAATAAAATTATTCAACAGTAATTACATAAGTGGTGATAATTTTTTGATAATTTTAACTAGATTCACGGATTTCTTAATAGCAACAAAGATGAGTGCTAATCTAGTTAAAATTATTTAAAAAAATATTACCACGAATGTAATTCGGCGTGATTATTTTTTAAACAGTTCAAGTTGTAGATTGGGTTTGATGGAGCTTCCAGATGAGTGTCCTGTTATTTTCAACAACTCCTGCTCACCTATTCCACTTTTAGTTAGTTGTGTTAAGCAGAAGAACGATTTGAATGGTTTATGAAAAAATAGTCGCTGTAATTTGCTACTAGCAAATAGTCAGTGTAATTTTGATGATACTAGCAAATAGTCAGTGTAATTAGCTACTAGCAAATAGTCAGTGTAATTTTGATGCTATTGGTCGATTTGAATTTATTTCTCATTACTATTGGCTGATAGGACTGTTTAAAAAATAATCACTGATATTTATTCTAAGTTCTTTTTGATGATTTAACTTCAAAGCATTATAATTAAATACTTATTAGATAGTATCACAAACATATTAAGTATAATCAGAGAAATTAAGGAGTCATTAAGGTTAGTAGAAACATTTTTAGTACTTCGTAAACTGATTGACAATGGCTAGTTCCCAAATGCGTGAAGTAGTATACAATGTGTTCCAGTACTTTTCATCGAAGAATGAAGACGGAGAGATTCTGAAAGGTTTTAAAGAAGAAACTTGTGAAGCAACGAAAATATCCGCCAGAACATTCGAAAGGATTATGAAAGAATCCTCGGAATAAAATAATGGTACGGTGAGATTGAAATCGCCCGAGAAAATAACCTGTAACAGATCTGGAAAATTCTGAGAATTATGATATTCGGCAAATAATCTACAATTCTCATAGAACAGAAGAACGCCGTGCCACTATTAAGGCTTTTCGTGAAAAATTATTGACAGATCTAGGTTAGTGTGGTTCAGCGTCTTCATTGAAAAAAATATATAAAAAATGGCTTTAGATGGAAGAAAACGCAAAACAACCGAAAATAGTCTGGAACAGCCGATGCCAGAAAGTGGTTTATATTCTTCAGAATGAATCGATTTTGGACATACTGATGAGTTAATCATAAATGTGAGAGAAGACAATACAGTGATAACCAATTTAGTGAGTTAAGTGACAGTGATAATGAGAGTGACACAAATACTTAGTTTATTAACTTATACTGAAATACTTAAAATTATGCATACACGCTACGCCACTGGACTGCAAGTATTCAAACTGCATAAACACATCTTCTGCGCACTGGCGCGCTTCCCTTCCCTCGTGGAGCCAGCTGTAGTTGTGGTTATGTACTTTGTCATGTTAGTCATTTACCCGATATACCAAGTAAGTTTTTTATCTACGACCACTACTAAAAGTAGGCCTTTTAGCGCTAGCTTGTTACTTCCTTTTACTACTATAAAGGAAGTATTGGATTCACCCCAAAAATTCTAAATTGAGTTTTCAACAGATCTTCACGTTTTAGAGTCCCCTGATCCCAAAAAACATATTTTTTTTCATTGGTCTGTCTGTCTGTGTGTCTGTCTGTCTGTGTGTGTGTCTGTGAACAGAATATCTCAAAAACGAAAAGAGGTATGACATTGAAACTTCATATATAAGTTTTGTGTACTATGTAGATGAGACAGCAAGCTTTTGAAGAAAATCGCATAACCGGAAGTAGGTGTTTACTCTTGTGATTTTTCAGTTTTTTTCGAATTTTTTCAAAAACGGCTCTAACGATTTTTTTTAAATTTTACATTTTTCTTACATTTTTAATGTGTATTGATGTGAGATAGGTGATTTTCCAGTTGAATACTTCTAAAGTGGGTTTCTTTTGTTTTTTTTTCTATTTTTTTTATTAACTCCTATTTCAAATAAAACACCCGGTATATTATTACATTTTTGAATTCACCTTAAAATTCTAGAGAAAATTTGTCTCTTCAACTAACACTCGATTTTGTACCGTTTTTGTAGAATTTGTAATTTTTGAAAATTTTTAACAAATGGTTAAAAATTAAAAATGAAATTTTTGACTAATTATAAGATCACTGTAAAAGGAAGTTGTGTGAGTGTATCACACCAGATTTTTTTACTAAAAGTGACGTTTTATAGTTTACCGTGTTTAAAGAAATCAGCTGTTTACTTTTAGCACACGGGCTAAAAGTGAAGTGAGGTTACAAAACTACAATTTCGAACTGCAAGTGAAGTTGTAAAGCTATTCTAGTTGCTTCTTGCGTTACAGGTAAAGCGTTTTTGAAATAATTAAAGCGTTATGTAATGAATACAGTCATATGTGGAGTATCAATAATTACATTTCGTAACTCACCTTGACAGCACGGGCGTGGCCAAACAATCGCCCGCGCGGCGTTTCCTACTGTTCATTATGACATAAATTAAAAGTGTCGCAGATGCGAATCTTTCTTAAATCGATATTTATGGATTAATAACGGTAAAATTAAGGTCGTAGATAATAGTTATTTACTATACAAGTGGGATAACAGTATCATTAATATACGTGTGTGTAAGTTACAAACGAGTGCGTAGCACGAGTTATGTAAGCACACAAGTATATTAATGATGCATTATCACACATGTATTGTACAAAATTTTATCTACGACTGCCTAAAATTGAGAAAAGTGCATTAAGAGAAATGTCAGATCTGTCATTTTCAAAACTATTTTAGTAGGCAAATGTCATTATGTCATTCATTTGACACTATTTCAGTTACGTAATGAAGTCATTACACAACTCAGTTGCGTAATGAAACCATTACATAACTGAGTGGTGTAATGAGCTTCATTACGTAACTGAAATAGTGTCAAATGAGTGACGTAATGCATTACTTATCCCACTGGAGTAGATAAAATATTGTATGCAACGCGTGCTAAAAGTCGTTTATGCGCGAGACATGTTATGAAACTCAGCCTTCGGCTTCGTTTCATAATTTTCATGTCTCGGCGCATAAACGTCGACTTTTAGCACTTGTTGCATAAATAGCTATTATCTACCACCACCACTAAAAGTAGGCCTTTTAGCGCTAGCTTGTTTAACTAAAAGTGACGTTTTACAGTTTACCGCTGTTTACTTTTAGCCCATGTGCTAAAAGTAAAGTGAGGTTATAAAACTACAATTTCGAACTGGAGCTGAAGTTGTAAAGTTATTATAGTTGCTTCTTGCGTTACAGGTAAAGTGTTTTTGAAATAATTAAAGCGTTATGTAATGAATACAGTCATATGTGGAGTATCAATAATTACATTTCGTAACTCACCTTGACAGCACGGGCGTGGCCAAACAATCGCCCGCGCGGCGTTTCCTACTGTTCATTATGACATAAATTAAAAGTGTCGCAGATGCGAACCTTTCTTAAATCGATATTTATGGATTAATAACGGTAAAATTAAGGTCGTAGATAATAGTTATTTACTATACAAGTGGGATAACAGTATCATTAATATACGTGTGTGTAAGTTACAAACGAGTGCGTAGCACGAGTTATGTAAGCACACAAGTATATTAATGATGCATTATCACACATGTATTGTACAAAATTTTATCTACGACTGCCTAAAATTGAGAAAAGTGCATTAAGAGAAATGTCAGATCTGTCATTTTCAAAACTATTTTAGTAGGCAAATGTCATTATGTCATTCATTTGACACTATTTCAGTTACGTAATGAAGTCATTACACAACTCAGTTGCGTAATGAAACCATTACATAACTGAGTGGTGTAATGAGCTTCATTACGTAACTGAAATAGTGTCAAATGAGTGACGTAATGCGTTACTTATCCCACTGGAGTAGATAAAATATTGTATGCAACGCGTGCTAAAAGTCGTTTATGCGCGAGACATGTTATGAAACTCAGCCTTCGGCTTCGTTTCATAATTTTCATGTCTCGGCGCATAAACGTCGACTTTTAGCACTTGTTGCATAAATAGCTATTATCTACCACCACCACTAAAAGTAGGCCTTTTAGCGCTAGCTTGTTTAACTAAAAGTGACGTTTTACAGTTTACCGCTGTTTACTTTTAGCCCATGTGCTAAAAGTAAAGTGAGGTTATAAAACTACAATTTCGAACTGGAGCTGAAGTTGTAAAGTTATTATAGTTGCTTCTTGCGTTACAGGTAAAGTGTTTTTGAAATAATTAAAGCGTTATGTAATGAATACAGTCAGATGTGGAGTATTAATAATTACATTTCGTAACTGACCTGGACTACCGTTATTCGCAAACATTCGCCCGTGCGGCACGGCCTACTATTTATTATGACATAAATTAGAAGTGTCGTGGATGCAAACCTTTGTTAAATCGATATTTATGGATGAATAACAGTAAAATTAAGGTCGTAGATAAAATATTGTATGCAACGCGTGCTAAAAGTCGTTTATGCACGAAACATGTTATGAAACGAAGCCGAAGGCGCGTGCATAAACGTCAACTTTTAGCACTTGTAGCATAAATAGCTATTAATTAAATTTCAAAACTAGTTTATTTAATTTTTTAAACACGAAATTCTTTACTGAAGTTGGATCATACATTTTTAATTATTCTGAAGTTAAATGATTTTTTACGTTCAAACTCAGTTTTGTAGAATTGTTTTATCCAATGTGTACGTCAACAGGTCTTATGAATATTATTTCTCAGCATATTTCAGATAATTATTGCTCAGGCTTTACCTTATTTATAATAAATCATATCTTTCAAATATGTTTTGTTCTAATCCTTGACACGCAACGGTAGTCTAACCCTAAAGCTCTCTGGTACCAACGATACCAACAATTAAGCATATCTTTGCTACAGCCCATTGATGAACTCCAACCATTTTCTACACCAATGTCCTCCACATACTTTACAGCCGGTGTTGCCGCTAACCTCCTTTAATCAGTAACCCTCCCAAACAGATTAAAAAGCCCCACTTCACCCTATTTGTTTGTTATCTGTTTGTGCATAGTGCATACCTTTACGTTACTAGTCTATCTACCGTTATGAAAGTGAACATAAAGTCAAGTGACTTATTGTAATTTTCATGTGATAATATCCCTTATGGATATTTAGTTGGAAATTTTCCATAGCAACAGCGATTATTGATAATCGGAAAGTTTTGGAAATTTACCGGGATATTTTCAGTTACTGTAGTGTTCACAAAAAATCGTAAAGTGTTAGTACTTAGATGTTTGTCTTATTATTTTTAATAAAAATGTTTTATTTACTTTGTTTTGTTTTATTCGTGATATTCTTTATCAAAATATAACACGTGTATAAAAAATTTCCGATGGATATTTGTAAAAACTATCCAGCAGCTATTTCTTTCTAACAAAAGCATTCGTGCACGCCTCCAAGAAAAAATCCCTGCTCCTCGGGAGTCGGGATTTTTCAGTTAGTATACACTCATGCTCTCTAAAAAAAAATAGCTGCGAACGTTTTTCCAAATATTTCCGGAAATTTGTCAAGCACTTATTTCTACTGATAAAAAGGTTTAGTTTTAGTCCCATATTAATTAAGATTTCCATTGTTAGCCTTCTGAATTCAAATATTATATTAATAAAATGGTATTGTTGTTGTAATTATTTCGGCTAGCAATTCTAGATAAGGTTTATGTCCCATTTTTTTAATATAATTATTTATTTATTATCGTACGTCCAAGTACAAAACCATTGCAATACATTTTCAATAGAATACGAATTTAGAATTTATTTTATCACTAGAGCTTTTCTTATCCTTCTGAGAACTTCTGAGAACTTCTGAGAACTTCTGAGAAAAACTTATTATTTTTTTGCATAGAGTGATTAATTTGGTAATTACAGACATACATATTTTTTGTATTTCTTAAGCGATTAATGCAAGAAATGTTATAGCTATAGGTCCGTTTTAAAATGAATATTTATCAATGTTGAAACCCATTAGCTCACTACAATCAAAACCAAATTCAAAATTTAAAACAAATTAGGTTTGCTTTTATCAAAAAAGATTATTAAGAAAAATTTCTGGGGATTGTGGGAAAAGCCCCTTCAATATTAAAGATGCTATACAACTTTCCAGTTTTTCACTTCTTCTTGTCTATTTTCAGCAACGGAAACTAATAAACTAAATTTATGAGCACTTAAAATTTACAAGTACCCAACTTTCGTTTACCATGGCACCCTTTTTATGGAATTTTGCATACAATTTCAAGTATTCTTTTTTTTTGTAGAACTAGACCTAATGCGTCCTGTTATTTTTGGGTGTGTTTTTGATCGTAGTAAGCTATATGTAAGTTTATTCGTTGTAAGCTTGATAATTTTAATATCGGCGAACCTTATTACTAGAATGCTGAAAATACATTTGAGGTATCTAGTAACGCGTTCTACATACTTGTTTTATACAATGTGTCGTTTCACTAACTTATTGCTATACGAGTAACACTGTAACAGAGGAATTTCTATATCCAGAGATATAAAGTCAAATGAATCCAAACAATGTCCCACCAACCCATAGTCGTATTACGATGCCGTGATTTTTTCCATTTGAAAGATCTCATCACACAATATTTTAAATAAAGTTTAATCACTTTCATTTATACATATAACGCTAGCGTGGCGTCGGCGTCGTTGCGGAAGTTCGCAAGTTATACCTTTATCAGTTAAACTGATTATAAAAGCGCTGTTTGGATAATTGTACGTGTTAATTTCAAGTGTTCATTAATCGATGCATTAGCCGACGCTATTTCTATGTTACCGTTTTCAAAAACCAAATTGGTATCTTTTGTTTAATGGCCAAATTTGGATAAATTGTTTAAACTTGTAGTAACTGTTAATTCTTTTCTAAACTGTAAGAATCTTATCAACTAACTGAAAGCCACTCTCGTTAGAAATTACGAGCTTCAAGTGGGCCTAAAAACACGATTATTCCCCCTTTTTACGGTACGAAGTGGCGCAAGGAACTAAATTACCCACCGTATCTTTTACGCGGCACGCAGAATTAGTACACGCACTAGGCAGATAAAAACACATCGCCTTTAACAACAAAACCGCACAGGTAACAATCATCCCGCAACCCAGTTAGATTATTCGTGACCCCAGATCAGGCCAACTTACCCCTGAAGTCGATCTTGACGATCTTCTCGCCCTTGGACTTCGGGATATGGAACTGTTTCAGCCTCACCGAGAGCGACATAGCGGGACTCGCGGATTCGCAGGACTAACGACAGTCCTGCAGGACTTGTTGCCTGCCACTGGTTGCGGACTCGCGCAACGGAGCGTGGCGCAGGATCGAGGATCGCCCTAAACAACAGGCGCAAGGTACAGACGTGTAGGGCAACCGCGAGGGAAGTTCGTTCGCACAGGTATTTTATAATAATGATACCCATCCTCTTCTTCCTGTTAGTGGTGAAGGTCAATAATAATAATAATAATAATACTGATTTTTATTTATTGATTAAAATTCTTCAGTTTTTCAATTATTTTAAACATGACCATGACTACAAACATAACGAGATTATAAGAAAATAAATTTATTAATAAATCACCTTTCAGCACATTATTACAATGTAGTCTTCTAGGCTAACAAACAATTCTGTTTTAACCTGAATTACTACTTTTTGTGCTTAATCCAGTTTCCGATACATTAAGTGCTACACTTTTCTTGTGCATTTACACTAGCATTCAGGGGCGTCTCTATCTTACCCGCCGCCGGGGTACGAAGATTTATTCCCCCCCCCCCCCCCCCCCCCACTCTCAGTATGTACCAAACATTTTTACTTCTAATTAATCTGCTAACATCAAGATATCAATCATAATATTGAAAGTAACATTTGCTACCTAAAATGCATTTTTTTTCATATAGCAAATTATTTGATTTGTGTCATACTTGATGTTTAATGTTTTTATATAATTTTTAACATGGAAACTGTTCTTTTACTCTCAGCAACAGTGTCAGGTTAAGTTGTGCCGATCTTTAACAAAAGGCGTTTACAACCCGGGTTAGCTCAAAACTTTCGACGATTTCCTGTCATGAATAAGTGTCAGGCGATGGTTCTTAAAGTTAATAATTGAATGAAAATAAAGCAAGTTACAGAAGGCTGCTAGTAGTCAACCACTACAACAAAACCAGTCTAACTCACAATCTAAATAAAGCCAACTACTGTGTACGGCCTCTAGTATATACTAATCTATACTCTAAAAAACGAGAACAATAACTAGGCTTTAATGACTAAACTGTGTAGGTATAGTGCATAAAACAACAATGTAACGGCAAATAGCATCCTGAACACATAAATATAGAACCAGACTTATCAATGCAGAAAAACCTAGGGTTCAATGCTAGAATAAATTTAAAATGGGCACATAAATGCTAAATTCAAGACGACCCAGGAAGTTGCATGTTAATATATACATATATAAACATAATTAAACAAAGTTAGATAGTGTATAATGTAGCTGGCTTTACCGAAATTTTGAATTTTAACTTTTAAGTGCTTATTTTAAACTTGACCAAAATTCGCTGCATTTAGCTTCAAACTGGTTGCCTCGGGTACAGTACAAATGATCATGGATTTGTTGTACTCAAATGTATAATTACCAGGATAACACAATATAACGAAAAGTAACTCGTATACTGTGTTTAGATATATACAAAATAATTCGTAATTATGAATATGTTGTATCGAATATGTTGTACATCAATATGAAATAAAGCTTCTTCTGGTCTCTTGTGTTCTTTGTCCTTGACCGGACCGCAATCCAAATAGCACCTTAGTTTGGATTGGTTGTTGCGCATGGACTGTCTTAAAGTATCTTCGAATGAAGTAGAAATGAGTGCGCGTTGGTTTGAATGAAATAACTTTGGCGGACTCGAAGCGGATCTGAAACAGTTAATCCCAGGAATGAATCAATCACAGGTTTTGCTTAAAAAACATGTTTCCGGTCAAAATGTTTGTTGGAAAACCTGATATTCATGTACAGCGATCCAAAAAACATATAGGAACCAAATATCAAAACTATACCAAAACTTTCCCCTATTTTCTACCATTTGACTGGACTATTAAATCTTCTAGCTACATGCACCGTTCTCCACAACCAAAAGTTTTTAGTTTGTCTTGATGTAAGATGTAAGTAAATAAATAAATTCAAGGATGACAATTATACAGGGTGTCCCAAAAAGTATGGGACACCGATTTGGCATAGATTCCTTAGGTTATAATAAACCGATTAAATCTAATATACCTTAGTACAAAGTCCCTTCAGTAAGAAGGTATAGGGACTTGGAAGTTCAAATTTATAATTTTTTTTATATTAGTTTCCACATAGGTTATTACTGAAGTTGAGTTTTGTATCACGATTGTGGATTTAGTTGCCGCGGCTCGTACGGCCAAAGGAAATAAACTACATGAGAGATAAAATAAAATATCCAGTGCCGAGGGGTACATTGTTTTTTCAATCGAGAAATCGCGAAATTACAACATTTTAAACAACTTTTGTAGGTTAGGTCGACGTCGGTTGACGTTTAGCTATCGCACAGCCGTCTACAAAAAGGTGTAAAATAATGGATTACTTCACTGCCGATTTCTCGTATGTTATTTGACGATTTCAACGTTCTTTACCGCCGATTTAAAACAAAAATTCGAATATGAAGAAAGGTCGAATTTCATTTTGGCTAGATTTTGTAATTGTGTTAGAAAAAATAGCACGCCGAATATGTTATAAAAGTTATTTTTCCATGTTCGTGATAAATTAATCCACTCGCATTGCATCGCTCGCTCGTAAATTAAACGTTGAAAAACTCTCACTTTTCTTAACTTGTAGAACAATCTACTAGTAAATACGCCCAACATGAGGCTGAATGACGAAAATATGTAACTTACCTATGTATACAGAGTGGAGTATTAGATTTCTTAATTGTTTGACAGCAAATTTCTATTTAGATTTTGTAGAACACTACTAGTACTTTCGGTACGTTGCTAAAAAAGCCAAAAAGCTGCACTTTTTGATTGGAAGGTGCCACTTTCTGTGGTCGTAGTTCATGCCCAGAGGTAACTTTCCAGATAGGGAGCCACTTGAAAATCCGTGTAGAACACCAAAATGGCGGCTATTAAAGATGGTGGCGTATTGGCGCACAATTTTTTTTTGTATCTCAGCCCCTAATGGTCGCATTTCGATTTTCTTTTTTTTTTTCTTTGAAAGCTCTTGTAAAGAGGAAAGTGTTTTGTGTCTATACATTTATCTCTACACCATCAGGGTCCTGCACAATTTTCAAAAACTTGAACATTTTACTTTTCTCACGAATTTGATAAGTAACTTTTTAATTGTGCTCAATATGTTTATGTATATGGGTATATATCAAGAAAGACTTGTTTTTATAAAGCGCATTGATTTTAATTATTGTAAAAACATTTATTACATTAAGGCAACAAACTTTTACAAACAATAAACGACTAAATACTAAGAAATACTCATATAAATTAACTGCTTCTATACAGCTCTTATGACTCTAGATCACTCAATCATCTTCTTCATCTTCCAACTCATCCTTGGAACAAAATAATTATTATTTTCATTATTATATTAAGGCATTGGATCAACAAAGAAATATGATCTTGAAAATCTAAAACGAATTTAAAAATAATCAATTAAACGCATACCTTTTATTATATTTATTGCTGTATTATCGACCTCCAGTAGAGTAACTACACTTAACCAATTTTCTGCAGGATCCATATTCAACACTGTCTTTAGAGTGGAGAAAAATCCTGCCGTCTGCTTCTTCCTGTTGCCTACATTGTACTCCATCAATGGAAGTTTCATCTGGCCGAGATAAACGAGTGATACCATCAATCTAAGTACTGATGTGAACCCAATCAAACTTCAAAAATGCATGTTCTCCAAATAACTTTAAAAGTTCTGTCTTATTCTTATCACAGCAGAGGAAGTTATTCCAATTTTTTGGTAGCATATTTGCTTGTGCTACTTGGCAACGAAAAGCAACGCCTCCCTTATCTCCCACACTTTTCTTCAGACAAGTTTTTGAGTATGTATTCCAAGAAATGTGTATTGTGTTTGCATGGAATCTCTCAGCATCATTCAAAAGTCTGTTTATGAATTCCGTATCACAGTATTCTCCAAAAGTCTGGGACGTTTTGGGTGGAAGTGCATGTGCTAGTGCTGCTCCATCGTGATTGTATCGCAGAATCCTTTGAATTGTGGTGGAGCAACGGCTTCTTCCAGGATTTTAAGTAGCTGAGATTTCTGACATGATCACAGAACACCATTTGAGGAAAGCGAAGGGGGGGGGGGGGGCACTGGTATTTTCATATTAAAAAAATCCAAGTTTCTGTTTCTGTTTTGACTTACAATAAAAGCCCCTAGAGAAAAGCTCATCAACATCATTTCTCAAGTCAGAAATTGTTGAGGAGGAAACCTTTTTTCGAGCAAAGCCAAAGAACTTAGTCCGAGTTTGTTTCAAATACACTCACTTTTGCCTCGTTACTCAAACGGTTTTCCACAAAGTTGTTGTACTGTTGTAAGGTTTTTTCTTCAGCACCAACCAAAGCTTTTACCCGCTCTTGATCCATCATAATCTTTGTGTCCCAAACCACAAGATTACACGAGTTTTCCTCAAAAAGGTTTCTGAACTCAAGAAAGCTTATTTTTACATCTTCTTTTGGGTCCTGAAACTTGTTCTTGTAAGCAGCGTACTGTTCATGGTGAACAGGCATATCAGCACTGTTAGTTTTGTTTGTTGACTCAAACTCGTCGACAATGCTAACTAATTGTGCCCCAGACAGCATCCATCTTCTTAACATTGCTGAATCTTGCAATAGACCTACAGCACTCACTCTAGTGGTTGGTTTTCTGGATAACCAATTGACCTTTACAAAAGTGTTCGCGTACACTGAGTGCTGTGTCTTTTAGTTCTTCTACGTCTTTTATATGGATTGGCAACCAACGAGCATAGTGGGGCTGGTCCATTAAGAAAAATCAAGGTGTTAACTTCTTCAGCCTTTCTGTGTACAGTTCGTAGCTACCATCCCTAATCGACCGAATGAAAGCCAGTAGTAATATAGCCAAGTTTATCAATAGAAGCCAGATCGAAAAATTGTCCAGTTTGAACGTTTTTCTTCAATCCATTCTTCAAATTAAATCTCTGGATTTCCTTGCGTAAATTCTTCTTTGAGCAGACTGTATAAAACCGCAGCAGTCTTTTGATGAATTACTCTTGCTTTTGTAACATGTGTAACTTTAAGACACACTTCCGCTCCTGCCTCTGTCTTATTCCAGAATTTGCCACCAAAACTAGTCCAGCCACTACCTTCGAGAATCTGGCCAAGCACTTTCAAAACGGCCTGCTCACTATGAATAGCACCAAACAGGGCTACAAACTTGAATTCACCGTAAAACTCAGGCCAGTTCCACTGGGGATTTAGTCAAAGCAAACCGAGGCTGGTCCACGCATATGATAGGAATTTGTCAAAGTTGCTTATCAATGAAGTTCGTGAGAAAAGCAAAATGTTCAGGTTTTTAAAAATTGTGCAGAATCCTTAAGGTGTAGAGATAAATGTATAGGTACAAAAAAGTTTCCCCTCTACAAGGGCTTAAAAAAAATAAAATCGAAATCGATCCATTAGGAGCTGAGATACAAAAAAAATAGTGCGCCAATACGGCGCCATCTTTAATGGCCGCTATTTTGGTGTTCTACACGGAATTTAAAGTGGCTCCGTATCTGGAAAGTTACCTTTTGGTATCAACTATGATCACAGAAAGTGGCACATTCCAATCAAAAAGTGCAGCTTTTTTTGGTTTACCCGGCGTACTATACGTGGTGATCCCATTGGTGCAACTTGAGCATTTTTTGTTGGCTCAGTTCGCAAATACTTTTTTTACCCCTTTATACGATAGTGACATTTCCTGTCGTCTGTTAGGGGTTTCTCGAAAATATACATTTGGTTTCCTTTTCCAGTGGCAGTGAGAGGGAATATAATACAGTGACTGTCGTTGCCATTAGAGATGAGCGACAGTGTGATTAATAATAAATCAACTAACCTCCTGGTTTTCATATTTAAATATTTTTGAATTCAGTTGAATACAACATAAAATGTAAAAGTGTTGTATGTATAACTCTGGACTAAAACGTCATTTTCTCACTTGCATGATTACAATTGATTAGGTACTGTTCTCGCTAACGCTGAAGAATTAAACTAAATCCGCGAGAGAGAATGATACATTTTCCTCCCTAAGTAATACAAATACCTATAAAAAATGTGTTAGGTAGCTCATTGAAATAAGAATTTGTACATCAGATACAAAAAGAAAATACATTTGCTCAAGCACGTAACAATGCAGTCATTTTTACATTCAAGAGACCCTTATACCAGGTGTTCAAAAAGAAATTACATAAGGGTTGGCCATGGTAAATAAACTAATGTCGACAGCAAGCTTTAGAGATAGCAATATTTAGAATTTTCAATCACGATATCAGCATATAATATAAACTTATGACAGCAACAACAGTGATGACAGTTAATGAATTCTAAAGCTTGCTGTTGACATTACTTTTATATTCCACGGCCAACCCTTATGTAATTTGCTTTTGAACACACCGTATAATAAACGGGTAAAAACACGTATTTCATAAAATTACTGTAAACGCTCGACAATTAAATTGCTCAGATTGCTTTCATATTTTTACTTCAAATTTCAAAATCTTACCAACATCTTTAATAATACCTATTGATTTTAAGTTTAGGACAATAACATATCTGAAATTACGTAAATTGGGTCAATATCTCACTATGCGCTGTTATTTTAAAAAACTCAATTTTTGTAAAATCATTAAGAAGCCAATATTTGAATGTCTTGCAATTAGCATGAGGGGTTTCTATGTTTCGTCCGTCAACGCAGCACCCTGTATAACGTAAAGAAGTAATGTTGGATGAGGTGAGCGGAATTATAAGAAAGTCGCGATTTTTATAAGACACTATTCTACTAAAAATTATGCACTATGCCAGTATACAGTAAGAGCATTACCAGGAACGAAAGCGAGAAACGATGGATAATTTACAAAATGTTCAATGCAAGAATGCTGTAAACTTATGCGGCGTTTTTAAATTGTATTAGGTACATTTTATTTATGTGTTTTATGCTATTTAAATGTTGTTATCGGATTTTGGCCGTTTAGTTCAATTCCTCACTCAAAAACGTAATTTTCTGGACTTAGCGCCTGTTACACTTGCACGGAAGTATAACCCTATGCTAGTACATCGTTTAAAACAAGCAAATTGAAATGAATAAATAATTATTATGAACCAATATCGTCTAATGAAGCTATTTTAAATTATATTTTTACCGTAGGTATAGTAATATGTAATGTACTTACCGCAAATATAGTTTTAGCGTCTTGCACAATAAATATTACCTTTACTATTACAAACTACAAATCACATCTACATATCCGTACCAGATCTCGTGCACGCGTCGTACAAAATGCAAAAGTTGCTGTTATTCGACTCGTCAGAGGAAATCATAAATTAGGTTTATATTGATCTGGGAATACCCTATTGCGATTTGCTTAATATGTAACTTAATAAAACCTTTCAAAAAGTAATTTTCAAGTACTTTCTAACAAAAATGGCAATTCACAATTACAATTACCGCATTTTGAAAAGTAATGCAATTTGAAGACAAATAAACAGAAAGGAATTTAATTAGTACTTTAATTAAAAAGTTATTAATTACTGCCCAGCTCTGCTATCAGCTTACTATCTGCTATATCCGAAGCTTTTCAAAAGCTACTACTTCAAAAACTAAAGCCAGCTCTTGAAGAACGAAATATCGTACCAAATCACCAATTTGGTTTTCGGGAAGGTCAAGTCACAATAGAGCAAGTACACAAAGTAACTACTAAAATTAATCACCATCTACAACTGAAAAGGTATTGTTTGTCCTTGTTCCTGAACAGCCAGGTCTTTGACACAGTGTAACACACAAGTTCACTATCTAAGATTAAGAAGGCGTTACCAACAGAATATTACGAATTAATTAAAATATTTAGGGCCAGTTTTATACCTTTTGTATACGGTGGGATTACCTAGTATGCCAAATTGATCCTGTTAATTACATATTTGCAGCCAAATATTTTATTCAAAATAAACCTTCAACGTTTGGCTTTAAAGATGGCTTGTCCAGCGTATTCATGGCTACGACCTCTGCACGGACATAAAAAAAAAGAATCGTAACAATGTTACAGCATGAAATTAAACCTGGAAAGTATTTCCGTAGCTGCAACAGTAATATTTCCAATAGCGTTGAAGCAAATGAATGGTTGTTACACAATAACGCTCAGTTGGACGGAATAATAATTTTCCAATAATTGTAATTATCCATTTTTCGATCGACTTTTTCTTAACTTAATAAATGTTTAATAGAGTTTATTGCAAAATGTGAATGCTCTCCCTGATTCCTTATATATCCTGGTTATCCTACACAAAAAAAATCCTGAAAAGCATATAACTGAAGTTTTATAAACTGATTTACATTAGGGATACACTACTGAAAAGAAAATAAATATTCTCGTCTCTATAAAATACTGTGTCTGTCGCAGTCATAAGTATTGCCATCAACGGCCCCATATTCATATAGCATTGTATGACACCAATAGTAACAATAATTTTTAATAAGAGCTATTAGAGTGGTAGTCCAGGTATCCATAAAGTACCTCAAACAAATAAATTTTTGATATAAAGATAAGGACACTGCGTAATCCAAAAGTGGATTTTTTTTCCATTTGGAATCGTTCGCGTAGTAAATGTTCGCTTTGTATCATATTATTTCTACGTTTTGGAAAATAAGTATTTATTTTATTACTTTTCATATCGATATCGTGTCTGTCGTACCGGCATCTGAAGGTCCCGGGTGGTGTAGCTTGAACAAGCGTCCACGTTCGATCAGCAGAGTCAAGCAACGCTCTCTCTGGTCAGAACTTGGATGGGAGTTCCACGGCTGTATCTCTCGGCGCCTCGTGATACGGCTGTCACGGAAATAGTTGGTCCCGGCGGTCATAAAAACATCATGACTGTCGTTAGTGGCGTTGGAAGTCCCCACAAATGCATAGCGACGCCTATAATTGGCCTAACGGCTGTTGACTGAGTGCGAAATAAAATAAAATAAAATGAGAATATTCAACAATGAAATTCCAATACCGAAGCATGTGCAAAAAGTGAATATATAAAGTTATAAAGTAGAAGTAGTAAGCAGTATTTATAATGCACACATAACTTAATAATATAAAAATGCCTAAACGGGGACATTGCAGAAGCAATCTTGTTAAGTGGTGTATCTTCTATACTGTAATCCATGTTGTGGCACAGTTAAGATATATGTACGAGTATACTAACACAAAACCATCATTAAACAACATTAATTTTGCAGTGCAGTTTTCTCTAAATAGTTCAAATTCAAACCAATATTGCCAGCAGGATGGAATTACAAAATGCAAGAACAACGTTCTATGGCTACATACCTTAACTTCATACTTTTATCCCTCAATGCGGATACAAAAAGCCACATTCAATCATATTACTACTGATTTGCTAAATAAAACAGGCTTGAAATGGTATTGTATTGAATGTACTTATACCTACTCCTTCTCTTCTGAAAGTTACTAATATATAGTTGATATGTTGTTTGCTATTTTGTTACATCTTACTTTTACATCTGAAGTAATATATTTTTTATCCAGAATTTGCTGTAAATGTACTTTCCATCGTTAGTATATCTAGAAATACGCCATTATTTGCGAAAGCTTGTATGAATTAAAATATTATTTGAAGGAAAAGAAATGCGTTATGCTGAACATATTCCCCAAAGCAAATTTCCCAATAATATTAAATTGTAAAATAAGTAAGAAACTTAAGCTGTTACCCAGTGTTTCATTTAAGGTATGCAAACATAGGGAAATAGCATGCAGATTTTCGCTTGTCGCTTGAATTGGTAAGATTGATAGTAGTATGAATCAAAAGAGAAAACAATGCGCTTAATTTGATACTAATACTTTACTTGAATTTGTTGCTTGTTTAAGATAGAAATAGCTTAAAAACTATAATAAATATTTTGCATTTTATTCGCAAAAATTAGACCAGCCATAATCAAATTTGAAGTTTTTGTATGCCAAAATAAATTTCATTTATTAAATACTCACTAGTAATATGGTGTTTTACTATAATTACATTTATTTTTGCATAAACAAACTTCAAATTTCATCACGCTGGTCTGAATTTTTGTGAATAAAATTCAAAATATTTATTACAGTTTTAAGCTATTCCTGTCTTAAACAAACAACAAATTCAAGTAAAGTAGTATCAAATTAAGCACATTTTTTTCTCTTTCGATTGATACCGCTATCAATTCGAGCGGCAAGCAAGAATCTGCATATACAGATTGCGGCACGAAACTAGGACTATAGCAAAATCAAGGGGACCTTACATGTGGCCGTAATTGTGTTTAACAAACGTAAAATCAATGTACGATAGCGGTAGGTCGTTAGGATCATTATAAGGTATATATTCGATTTTTAATTTTTTTAAATACAATTACTGCCACATGTAAGGTCCCCTTCATTTTGCTATGGTCCTAGTTGTCTGCCGCAATCTGTATACGATTTCCCATGCTATTTCCGTATGATAATCTCTGAAACTTCTTTGTGGAGTGAATTTATAATTCATATTCTTATTTGGGTATTTCGCCACTCTGAAAATTCAAAATATTAAATAACCAACCTTTCGGGGGACAATCTGCCCTCGTTATTAACTATTTACTATTAAAAAAGAGCAAGAAACTTAGTTTCTTCACTGCGAGGAAAAACTATCAACCTCCAATAAATTGCTTCAGTTTTTCCTCCCAGTGAAAAAGCTAAGTTTCTTGCTCTTTTTTAATTTTGAATCGTTGATAACGAGGGTAGATTGTCCCTCGAAACGTTCGTTATTTAATATTTTCAATTTTCAGAGTGGCGAAATACCCAAATAAGAATTTGAATTTCTATTTCCCTATATTCGAACCTTTAGTGAAATACTCGGTATAGTATTTCTACGGGGACAAAAACCCCTTCTTATAAAAAGAATTTCATATTTTAACATATCATTGTTTCAACTGGAAAAATAGGCCAAAATGAAACTTTCTCAAAATGTTTTTAATTGAAAACTCTATTGGACGCTAATTCAGCATCTAACACCTTGAAAGCATTTAGTTCGTTATCATCTCGAGGCGTAGATTGTTTATCCTTAATAATCTAAAACATCCCATAAATGAATTACCTGCTTTGGTTGTAATTTCCGGCGCCAGCTGCGATATTCAAGCTCAGGCGTTGATAAACTGAAAGTCTGCTGATTTCTTAGTCAACAGGATAACCTGCAAGTGTGCTGCTTTTATTTGATATTATAACCAAGAAAGTTGTTTCGTAGTTGCCATTTATCGAAACATGTTTATAAGAGAATTTCAGTTTTGTTATGAGTGAATAAATAATCAGACTTTATATTTGCCTCTCGATTTCAAGTTGACTAGTTTATTGAAAATGTTTGGTTCAATTAATGTGGAGGATCGCCATCAAATAAAAATTAGACGTCGTTTATGTACATATTTATTAGAATTTTTGTTTTTCAGATTTTCTAGTATTGCGTCTCCATTTAAGAGGGGAGCTGCATAAGTGGGCTGCTATGTTGCTGATAGAGATGTAAAATTCTCGGTAATTTTCTTTCAGAAGAATATTCTCGAGAATGTTACCGAGAAGATTCTCGAGAATGCTCTTGAGTATATTCTCAAGAATTATTCTTTCGCATTCCTACCTTCAGAATGTTTAAACCGGCCAAGGTTTTATATTAATTATGGGTTATGAAAATAATCCTTTAACTGCTTTTTTAATAATTAAAAACAATATGCAACTCAAATTTTTCCTAAACTATGTAATTTAACAATTTTAACTATGTTTGTATTTATTTTATGATGAAGCTAACAAAATTAGCGAAACGTTTAACCAAATTTGTAATTATTAAAAAATATTTAGCGACAATATGATTTTTATTATTCAAACAAAAATCATGAATAATTAAAAATAATTGGTATTAGCAATGTTACATATAATCTCCAAAATAATGCTGACTTAGGCATTATTGTTAATACACTAATCAGTATGTGATCGCAAATCAGCAGGTCAACACACAAACACGCTACATATAGAAACACAGGTATTCCCCTGATAGCCACAGTTGTGCTAAGCAATTTTACTTGTCCACTCACTCACACACTTTGTCCTTGCAATATTTGAGAATATTATTTTGCTTCCAATACTTTATTACAAGAGAATTTTCTGCCACCGAATATTGTCCAGAATGATCTCGTTCTTGAGAATATTCTTTTAAGAATATTCTGGACTCCCCTCACTAGTTGCTGATTAATAGATTTAGGCAGAGCCCCCGCTACCATATATGCAAAGTGTGCAATGCACACGGGCGCCATCCTTTAGGGGCGCCAAAACCCACGGTCGAAAAAAAATTTGCAAAAAAAAAAATCTTTTTTTAAATAAAAGTTGTGAAATTAAATAGGATTAGGTATAAATACACACGAAATTTTATCCAGTTACTGCCGATTCCTATGTTGCGAGAACATGTCAGGCGGTAGTTTCTTGGTTTTTCCTGTTCACACATGAATAATGCCTGGAGCGCTATAAAAGCGATGCATCGCCAGAGGCGTTTTTAAACCGGTTAGTTCACTGGACCGTGCGACCGTGCAACAATTGTATAAAAACAAGTAATCCTATTAATTTTTACATTTAAAGTAATTTGTATTTTGTCAAGTGTTGTGTTGTATAATATTTTGTTTACTACTTTTTTTTCTAAAAAATTTAGTGCTGAATATCTGCTGACTTCAATTTCAACGGTTTGATTTTTTATAAAATGGTAAGTGTTCCCTACTTTATACTATCAACATTAACCCTTTATAGGATACTGGTTATAATTAATTTTTTTTTACCCAAATATCTTTTTATTAATTGAAATGTCATGTACGAGTTTAAAAAAGTAATTGGTTTTTTATCCATAACTCGCTTAGTTATCGATCTTTTTTAAAAACCATTTTGTAGGGTTTTTTAAGGGCTATAAGATCAAATTAGTTTAATATTTTTTCTGCCTTTATTTTTGAAAGGGTTTAAGCTGAAAGGGCTCGAACAAATTGCTTTTTACTCAAATATGCAAACTTGGTGCTTATTATTGTGCTTACTTTAGAAGTTAATTCCTAATTCCCATGAGTACTAATTAATTATTTGATTTTTCAGGATAAAAGAAATAGACCTTCAGGTGCGACGTTTCGCGAGCAAAAGAAACTGAGACTACAAGAAAGGGAAAAAATGGCTGGATCTTTAAAGCACTTCTTGCAAAACAATCAAGATTCCACGGAGACTATCGATGTGACCGAATCTCAAGATTCTAAATCCGTAATATCAGTAACCGTGAGTGGACCATCTCAAATTTCAACAGAGGCGACCACGGTAACATCAGGTCCTGCAACAAGTGGCGGCGGTTGTAGCAGCAAAACAGCTTCTACTGATGCAGAGCCCGATGAAGCGATAACACCATCCTCGTCTACAGCACTTGAACAATCCACTTCAGGTAATTCAGCTTGTGTAAGAAGTTCGGTAATGTCAGCTACCGAAATACCTGCTGCAAGTGACACTTTCGATGAAGGCTTTAATGAGGCTAGTGTCGATATAATTCCGTCCGACCCCGGTTTGTGGCCCGAAAGAATCACCAATGAGATAGCTAGAATATTGGTTAAACGTGGTCCGCCCTTGATAGACATCAGTTTTAGCTTTCCTAGTAATAAAGATAAGAGAAAGTTTTCGTGCAAATACTTTGTAAGAAGTCTAGCAAATGGAGAAAAATTGGAAAAGACTTGGCTTATTTACTCTATTCTGTATTTTGTTTTTGTTGTAAGTTGTTTTGTAAAACTTCTAACACTTTTTGTGATACAAATGGAGTATCTGATTGGCAACACTTGTCTTTGCTAATGAAGAGACACGAAACGTCAATTTTACACAACAGTTATATGAACACTTGGGTAAATAAAAAAAAATGTTGGAGACATCTACGACTGTTAATGCTCATCACCTGCGGATTTTAGAAACGAAAAAAAAATATTGGCGCGACGTGTTGGAAAGAATTATTGCGATTGTTAAGTATTTATCTACACAATACTTGGCATAAGGTTCTTCTAAATTACTTTTCGAACATGATAATGGACATTTTCTAAAAGCTGTTGAGATGAGACAGCACGTTAACCGAGTGTGTAACTGCCAAAAAAAATCTGTTAAAATGACTCATTATTTAGGCGTGCAAATACAGAATGAAATAATTGAATTATTGTCTCTAAAGTAAGAAATAATATTTTAGAAATGGTTCGCAGTTCAAAATATTTTTCAATAATATTTGATTGTACACCAGACACTAGTCATACTGAGCAAATTAGTCTTGTTCTGAGGTATGTTGTCCTTAACACCACTTCAAAAAATGTTGAAGTTAAGGAAAGATTTATTGCGTTCAATCCAATACTGGACTCTACAGGGGAAGGGATATATACATTTGTGACAGAAATTTTGAAAAAATTAAATTTAGATATAATAGTATATTATTATACTAGTTTAATAAGAGGGCCTATTGTAGCACGAGTGAGTTTGGAGCACGACGAGCGTGCTCCAATGGAACGAGTGCTACAAATCCTCTTATTAAACGAGTATAATATACTATTTTTTCTACTTTGCGTCATTTATTTAACAATAATATGGAAATTTGTTGTAAAAATGAACACCTTAATATCTAGGGAGTTTTGATTGTAATGTGTGACAGCACTGCCAACCCTCTTTCAATTGTTATAAACAAAATTTAATTGACAGTTTGTAAAAGAACTAGTTTATTGAAAGTATTTAAATACAATTAAATTAAAATGGAACAAGAGTCGAGTATTTCTTGTACGCCTCCAGAAATAAGAGAAGCTGCTATGAAGCAATAAACAAATTACTCCCAAGTAAACCAATTTATGATAAAGAGTACAATAGATTTAATTCATGGTGTCATAAAAATAGCATTCAAGCTGTAACTGAAAATGTTTTGCTTGCTTATTACGATGAAATCAGCAAAACGAAGAAATCCTCAACGGTATGGGCTTCTTACAGTATGCTACGGGCTTGCTTAAATGCCTATAAAAACTTGGATATTTCAAAATTTGCAAGACTACAGGGATTTCTCAAAAGGCAATCCGATGGCTACCAGCCTAAAAAGTCAAAAATATTAGAGGGTTTGGAAATAGATCGTTTTATAAAGGAGGCAGATGACCTGTCTTACCTGGCAATTAAGGTAGGTTTAATCTACATATAAAATGAATCATTCATGCGATAGCTTTAAGTTTTAGGTTATCCTGATTATGGGTTACGCAGGTGTTTGCTTGTAGACGTGACGAGTTAGTTAATATGTCTATTAATGACCTCGATTTTAAAGATGACATTATTCTTGTAACAGTTCCTAAAACAAAAACGCACTTACCAAGAATGTTTGCCATTAATGAGCAGCAATGGATTGGTCTTATAAAAAAATATGCTAACATTCGTCCTAAAAGCGCAGCTACGAAACGTTTCTTTTTGACCTATCGAAACGGACGCTGCATAACAGGTCCGATCGGTATTAATAAGATTGGTCAGGTTCCAAAAATTATAGCCTCTTTTCTAAAACTTTCCAACCTCGAACGGTACACTGGACATTGTTTTAGGCGGTCAAGTGCATCACATTTGGCTAATAGGGGTGGTGTTTTGATAACAATTAAGCAGCACGGAGGGTGAAAATCTTCTGCAGTAGCCGAAGGCTACATCGTGACATCTTTACAGAAAAAAATAGAAGTAGCCCAAATGTTTAACCCAACTCGCTCACCACAACCTAGTACTTCCTACTCCAGTGAACCATTATTTAATTTTGAGGTTGAAAAGCAAACAATTATTCCAGATGAGCTGAATGTGAACCTTTAAGGAAACACAAATTACCAACACAGTATACTGACTCAAAACCTGCCTGGCATAACTATTAATGCTAAAGATACCTACACTGTAACTATCAATATTCACAATAACTGCAATACGAGTACTAATAGTGCAGCTGCAAGAAATAGTTAAATGTTGAGTTTTCTTTACCGTTTTTAACAAATTCCATTCGTTTGAGACAGCTTTATTATTTGAGTGGTTTTCGTTTTTCAAATCAAATAAACACTGCATTGGCATTTGACAGTTGATGTGATGTTTCATAATTTGACATATGCAGCAAATACTGCCAACTTTAAGATATAACATTTCACCAAAAACAGTTTAATAATAGCTTCATTGTGAAACTGTTTTCAGTGTCACAATAAGTCTATTATAAACGCAAAGTAGAAAAAAAATTTAGGGGACAAGGTTATGATAATGGGGCAAACATGAAGGGAAAGCATGTTGGGCTTCAAAAACGCATTCTTGATGCGAATCCGAGAGCCCTTTTTGTACCTTGTGCGGCTCATACTTTGAACTTAACAGTAAATGACGCTTCTAAGGTGTCAGATGCTACAATAAACTTTTTTAATCTTGTGCAAGAGTTATATAATTTTTTTCGTCATCCACAAAAAGGTGGGATGTTATGAGAAAAAATGTCCCCGGGTTAAGTTTAAAGCCTCTAAGTGAGACAAGATGGTCCAGCAGAATTGATGCAATAAAGCCCCTTAAACTTTATTTAATTAAGGTTTGCGAAAGTCTTCTAGAAGTAGCTGAAGATAATTCCTTTCACATTGATGCAAGACATAAAGCGAGCTCCCTCTTAACGTCTGTACAAAATTTTCAATTTATTTGTGGAATTATTATTTGGCATGACGTTTTATTTCATATAAATATTGCCAGCAAACAAATCCAAAGTGCTACAATTAATATTAAAGTATGCCAAACCTACCTAAAAAATTTTGTTGATCACTTCCAGCAATATAGATCTGACCAATCATTTCAAGAAATTCTTGTACAAGCGAAAGAAGTAGCACTCTCTCTCGAAATTAAAGAAGACTTTCCACCGTTACCAACGGTCAGGAGGAAATTTAAACCAAAACTGTTTGACTATGAACACCGAGATGAGACCCCTCACGATCCAAAAACCGCCTTTAAAATTAGTTTTTTCTTAAAAATTATAGATCAAACTTTAAGCTCTCTAAAAAACCGATTTGACTTATTAAATGAGTATGATAATATTTTCGGATTATTTAGCGACATATTCAAATTAAGTGACAGCGATCTTTTAAAACGTTGTTCTGTTCTTGAAGAACGACTGACAGATCAGGATAATAAGGATATAGACTCCAATGATTTGTTTAATGAAATTAAAGCTTTAAAGTTGTTTTCATTACTTGATGATACTGACCCCTTAAGTATTTTACAATATATATTTGAAAACAATTTAATCTCCACCCTTCCAAACGTAAGCATTTCACTAAGAATTCTTCTGGCATTGCCTGTATCTGTAGCTTCTGGCGAGCGATCCTTTTCAAAGTTAAAAATAATTAAAAATTATTTAAGATCGACAATGCTTCAAGAAAGATTGTCTGGGCTAGCAATATTAGCAATTGAACAAGACATTTTTGATGGTATAAATTTTAGCGATGTAATTAATGAATTTGCAACAGCAAAGTCTCGGAAAATATCGCTACTACAATAGCTATTTTTTATTTTTCTATTGTACTTAGCTATCATTTTTGATTTTATAACGAAGTTACCTAGGTATTTGTTATCAGAAGTATTTGCATATTTTTTAAAATATCTAAGTATAAGTAGAAAGTAGTACTTATATATATGTAGACATTAGGCAATATTTCTGTTATTTGTTCCTAAAAAAATGTGATTTTTAGTTTTGGGTTATTTTCTAGTATTTATATACAACGTGTCTGTACCCCATTAGTTAAGTAAATGCTTTAAAATGGGTGTGAACAAGAATTTATTTTGTTATCATTTTATTCTGTGTGTTTCATTTTGATATTTTAGTCTACAAATAAATATGACTTCTAAAGTTCAGTTTTTTGCTTTATTTCAAGCACCTACCTACCTACCTACCTTAAAAAAAATAAATAAAAGAACATGATTCAAAATGCCTTAAGGGGCGCCAAAATCCTTTTTTGCACATAGGCGCCAGTAGCCCTTACGGGGGCCCTGGATTTAGGATTACCTGGAAAACTGCTTAACCTCTTCCAGGACAAAGCCACATATGTGTACGTTTACTTCAAGGCCACCTTATTTGAAGTAAACAACATTTCTTTCATGACCAGTAGCAACAGTCGGTGCCAGCTGACAACTACACTCTTATGTACACTTACGTTAGGGTGAATATTGACCGTCCTGCCAGTAATCGTATATAATTCGGTGCGTGCGGAAGTGAGGTTATTGCTGTAATGCTAATCGTTGTTTGGTACAGTGTTTATGGATTATTTTCATAATAAAATTAGGTAAGTAGGAAAATACTTATGCCAGTGTGTGTGGATGTAATTCTAATGATCTGCTGGCACCCTGAGTTATGACCCTGTATTATCACCTGTATTCGTCTATCAGTCCATATCAGCAGGATACGGGTTATATCTATGTTAAATGTGGTTTGGGGTTGTCCTCGACTGATAACAGATAAGAAAGCTAATAAATACGCTTGTTCATCAATAAGTTAGTTAGTTATAGTTATGACATTACTTTGCTTACACTAAGTACATTAAGCTGTGTAAACACTTAGCAAATTGTCAATGTTAAACAAATGTAAGGTTTTTCATAATTGTAACTCCGTGTTCCAATAAACTTTGTTGTTTTTAAAAACTCAATTCTTCATTGCGAATACATAATTGGCGCAGTCGGAGCGGATATTTCGAGTGTTCGAAATCAATCACTGTACCAACCACAACCAAGCAACTTTAATATACCAAGAATCCAGCTGCACGGGACCAACCCAAGTATATTGGCAAGCGTAATTGCATCACCAATACATCAGCTGCCCAGGTATTTCGAAGCAGGGAAAACATCTGACGAGGAGCCTAACAACTCAGAGCCAAGGGAAAAGCCCGAGGAAGATCGCTGAGGAGGACCCTTGAAAATCAGGCATCCCTACATCTTTCGAAGAAGAAGTTAGCAATTGTGAGTACATGTGTACAAATTGAAAAATTGTAAAACCCTACTAACTTAGCTTTAGTAAAGAATTTATTCTACGCAGAGGAGGCCGATTAACGCTGTGTTGTGATAAATTTCTTTTAGGGAAATCCCTTACTAATATAAAAAGGGAATAAATAAGTAATTTTCTTAAAACTACTAAGAAAATACTAAATTTAAATAAAATTTTAATAAATTGTAAGAAAGTTTAATAACTTGCAATAAGTTTTTTGACACATAATTGTGATCAAAGTAAAACGTCTTGACACGTAATTGTGATCAAGCAAAGAAAATTGACACGTAATTGGGTTCGGTTTTATCTGTTTTTGTAGTAAAGTACAATAAAATGCCTAATAATCAAGTGCAAGCACCACCAGCGCAACCCGTGATACCGCTTGCAGAGCAAGCAATTGCTGATGCAAGACACTATGGGGATATTTTACCAAAATTTAGCGGTAAAATTGGAACTTTAGAGTCTTTCTTGTGGAAAATTGACCAGTATTACACTAGGTATGGGAATACAAATGATACAGTGTTAACGAATTATGTGTTCTGTCTCATTTGCAGCAAATTGATAGGTGAAGCTAATGAGCTTTTGTTTGTAAGGTCAGGTATTAAACAGTGGTCAGATCTCAAAGCTCTTTTGCAAATAAAATATGGAGACTATACTGATAGAAAAATATTAGCACAACAATTCAAAAATTTAAAAGTCAATTATAATGAATCATTACAAGATTTTATAGAGAGAATTAAATCAATTGAAAATAGATTAAATTCGAAAATTCTATCAGATAATGATATAACGGATGCACAGAAAGTAGTGTATAGGGATATAAACGAGCAGACAGGAATTGAAGTTTTATATAATAATTGTCCACCGTTATTACAAACCATTTTAGACGTTAAGGAAAAGAAAACGTTAGCCGCAACGATAGGTGTAGTATTAAGTTACGTCACTAAACATTCTAACACAGAAAAGGAAATGAGAAAAGGGAATTTTCAAAATTTAAATACTTCAAGCAAAATGCAGAATTTTCAAAATTCAATGGGAAATAATGCAGGCAAAGTGCAGAGTGTAAATAAATGGGTATCAAATCCAAATATACAACACCAAAGGCAACAACAGAATTTTAAACCTCAACAGCAAAATTTTAAACCTTTTAATTATCCTTATGATAATAGAAATAAATATTATGCGGAAACAAATCCAAGAAAATTAAATATATTTCAACCTAAGGGAAACTTTAGCCGTACTAACGCGGAAAATAATCAAAACACGCCAATGTCGGTTAGTAATATTAGAAATCCTTCTACATCTAATAACAATTTTAGAACAAATTATTATAAAAAGGAAAACGTCCCACAGACAAAGCCTTTAGTTAATGTAGTTCAGATAGAAGCACCCGCGGATTTGTATGACGAGAGTGATTTCGAAAATTACAAGTCAGATGAGTGTAGGGAACAAGAGGAAACCGATAATTTAGAAAGCCGTTATGAAAATTTATGTATGTATCCGAATTGCGACGACGACGAAGATCAAATGTTACAAGATGCAGGAAATTTTCATACGCGAGCCTCGGGATGGATTTATCCAGACGAAGAAGCAGAGATGTTAAAAGATTTAGGGAAATTTCGTATGCGAGTGAAGAAATAAGCCGAGAAATTAACGAATGTTTAATTAATGGTAGTTTACCCTATATTCAACTCAATAATCCTAATTTAAAATTATTAATAGATACTGGAGCAACTAATTCAGTTATGAACGTAAATACAGCTTACAAGTGGTTCAAAGAGAAAATTTATAAGGAACATTTTACGTTAAAATCTATACATGCACAAAAAACAAATAATGAATGCATAAATTTAGAGTTATGTAAGAAAAATCAAGAACTGAAATTTTTTATAACTAAATTTCACAACTATTTTGACGCACTCTTAGGCTCAGAAAGTTTGAAGCAAATGAAAGCAAATATAGATTATGAACTTGGAATAATTGTATTAAATAATAAACCATATGAATTAAAAAATTATGTAACTTCAAGTCAGAAAATAAATGAAACAGGTAGAAAAATCTTTTGGACTAAAATAAAGAAAGGAACCGTCTTAATTCCGCAGCAAGTAGGCAATTTAATAATCCCAGAAGTGATTACAAATGTTAGAAATTATCAATGCGAATTACCTTATTCGGAAATTATTAATAAAAATAAGATTAGTCAAAATGAATATGTAATCAAGCTCAAAATATTGACGAAACACAAGTAGACGTGTGTAACGTACAAGTAAGTCAAAATATAAAGGAGAGAGAAAGAAATCTAAATGAAAAACTAGTTCCTCTTCTTCAACACTTAAATTATGACAAACAAAATAAAATGCAACAATTATTATGCAGGAGGTATGACGATATATTCTATAAAGAGGGAGATATTTTAACTTTCAGTAATGTTACGAAGCGTAAAATTCCTTTAAATTCGGATATACCAATTTTTACTAAACCTTATAGATTCCCTTATATGCAAAGACACGAATTGGAAAGTCAAATAACCGATCTTAAGAAACAAAATATCATAGAAGAAAGTGATTCACCTCTATAGTTCGCCAGTATTCTTAGTACCGAAGAGACCTGATCAAAATAATAAAATAACACATCGAATGGTAATTGATTTTAGAAAATTAAATAAAGTAACAATAGAGGATAAATATCCTATACCTAATATCCGTACAATACTAGACTTATTAAGAGGATCCAAGTATTTTTCAGAGCTCGATCTTAAAAGTGGATATCATCAAATAGAAATTGAACCGGAAGATAGACATAAAACAGCTTTTTCAACTAGTCAAGGGCATATGCAGTTTTTACGTATGGCATTCGGGTTAAGAAACGCACCCAGTTGCTTTGCAAGAGTCATGAATAACATTCTAAAATAATTATTAGAAAAAAATTGTTTAGTTTATTTGGATGATATAATTATTTTTGGAAAAGATTTCGAAGAACATCTTAAAAAGGTAGAGGAAGTTTTTGATAGGTTAGCTAAATATAAATTTAAAATACAACTAGAAAAATCAGAATTTTGTCTAAAGGAAGTAGAATATTTAGGACATTTAATAACTACCGAAGGAATAAAACCAAATCCTAAATTAGTCGAAAAAATTAAACAAGTACCACTACCTAGCACAATGAAACAAATAAAATCGTTTCTAGGATTGACAGGTTATTATAGGAAATTTGTTAAAAATTACGCTACGATAACAAAACCTTTAACGACATGTTTAAAGAAAAATTCAAAGATAAAACATACGCCGGAATTTGTAAAAGCTTTTGAAAACATTAAACGAATAATAATTAATCCACCAATTCTGATATATCCAGATTTTACCAAAACGTTTAATGTAACTACTGACGCATCTAATGTAGGTGTAGGGGCAGTATTGTCACAAGGAAAGATAGGATACGACAAACCAATAATGTTTATTAGTAAAACTTTAAGCTCAGCGCAACAAAATTATTCGACAATTGAAAAGGAATGTTACGCAATAATATGGGCTATAAAAAATTTTAGACCTTATATTTACGGACAGAAATTTAATATAATTACCGATCATCAACCATTACAATGGCTATTTAATATAAAGGAGCCAAATTCTAAATTAAATCGATGGCGATTAAAACTCTCAGAGTTTGAGTACGAAATTCACTATAAAAAGGGTAAGCAAAATAGTAACGCAGATTTTTTATCAATATTAGAGACATATCCAATGGAAATGCAAAGTTGTGATGATTTATTATTGTTATTCAATAATCCAGCGGACATTAGTACCAGGGAAACAGATGATTTGGATGAACTAGATAAAATGTTAGAAGTTTCAAAGAAATCAGAACCAACAAATATTCTCGACGAAAGTAAGAAAATTAAAATCATATCGGATGTACGAATACCACCCGTAATTGTACAACAACCAGATCAAATTAATGAAAATGATATTAATAATGTAAGTGATGTGAGTCAGCATTCACAAACTGAAAATGTTAATGCAACATTAGAAATTACAGAAAAATCATTAAATGTATTTAAAAATCAAATTGTTTTTATGTTTTATTCTAAACCAGGTATGCGATAAGACTAGATACTTAATACATATTACGAGGGAAAATTACGAAAATTAAATAATTAATATTTTACAAAATCATATTAACCCAAACGTAATTAATTGTATCACTGCCAAACCTTTGGAGTTATACGAAGATATTGCAAAAATAGTTAACAGAATATTTGATAACAATATTAAAGTAGTATTTACGCACACTATATTAAAAGACGTTTTGTTAGAACCGGAACAACAACTAATACTCAAACAAAACCATATACCATTACATCGAGGAGCATTAGAATTATACAACGAAACAATTAGAAAATATTATTGGCCAAATCTTCAAAGAATTTGTCAGAAGTTAGTAGACGAATGCGAAATATGTCAAAAATCAAAATATGAAAGACAACCGAAACAATACCATTTAAAATCACATTATACGCCAAAGGAACCTTTTGAAAATGTTTATATGGATATCTTTTCAATAAATAAAAGAAAATTTGTAACTGCGATAGATGATTTTACTAAATATTTCATGTATCAAGAGTTAGATCCACAAAATATACCTGACATCTTGGATGCTTGTATAAAGCTATTTGCGCATTACAGATTACCAAGAAAAATCATTACAGATAATCAATTTAATGTATCATTGATCAAAGACTGGTTTAAGATGCATAAAGTTGAACACCATTACACCCAAACAGTAACGGTCCGATAGAACGAGCTCATGGCACACTAATTGAAATTGTTAGGACAATAATCGATTCAAAAGAACGAAAGTTAATAAGAAATCCATTTGAGAACGCTGTTATAATTTATAGTAGGACAATTCATTCAGTTACGAAAAATAAGCCAATAGAATTACTTTTTCGACATTTAGAAGCGAAAGACTTATTATATTAATCTTTGACGAAAATTACTATCATGAGTATACAAGTGAGTTATATAGAAAAACTAAAAAACTATATGATCTAGTGAATAAACGAGAATTTGATAATAGAGAACGAGTAGTTAATTTTCAAAATACACGACGTGAACCATTCATGAATATAACTGAGGAAACTAAAGTTTATGTCAAACAGTTGCCTAGGGATAAAAAAGCGGCTAGATATAAAAAAAAACAGTTAGGGAAGATTGTGGGGATAAAATCAAAACTCAATCAGACAGAATTTACCATAAGCAAGAAGTAAAACCGGTAAGAAAATCGCAATTAATGCCTAGCGTTGTTTCAGATGATGAGGATAATAATATTGATTCTACCCTTACTAGTGGAGAGTCAACGTCAAAACAACAGGATCGAATTTAAAAAATCACAAGAGAATCCAGGGATTCTACCCCTTAAGTTAGGAGATGTACGTATACAAAGGACACAACACACGTTTGTGCACAACTACCCCTTAATAAATTTTAGGAATCATTTTAATGAATTAAATGCATGTTTAGAAACATTAACATTTAAGAATAATAAATCAATTGATGAAACGCGAAAAGCAGATATTAAAGTTGAAACATCTATTCTTGAACATCAGTTAAAAGGTGTTAAAGGTGATTTATTGTTAATACACTCAAATATATTGGATGTTGAAAAGAAAAGGAGTAAACGAGGGTTGATAAATGGAATAGGTTCAGTTTTCAAATTTATTTCAGGAAACCTTGAATGAATCATTATAATAAACAATTATCATTAAATGCTGAACTAATGCAAGACTATAAAAATATATTTCAAAACATAACTGAAAATTTTCAAATTTTAAATACAACTTTACAAATAGTTAATCTGCAGCAACAAAAGAATGCTATAGTATTATTAAGAATTAATGTAGAAGAGTTTCATAGAATTGTACAAAACTTACAAACTGCCTTAAGCTTTGCACAATTGGGTATATTGCATTTAAGCATAATCAGTGAAAATCAACTTGAAGTAATGAAAAATCAAATTTTACAATATCATATAGAAAACGAATTTTATTCGCAGGACATGATTCTTTTTGAAGGGACCATTTCAGTAGATTTCTATATTACAGAAGAACACATAGTATTTCTACTACATGTACCTATATTAGATAAAAATAAATTTACGCTTTATCATATGTACTCAGTACCTACTTCATTTAACACAGTAATAATCTCGCCAACTCCGTATGTTGCACTAACTGGAGATGACATTTATTATCTAAAAGGGAGATGTGCTTTCCTACAAAACCAATTCTTTTGTGCAGATAAAAACATTGAGAAAAATTATCAAGAAGATAGGTGTATAAAAAACCTATTGCAAGTTAAAACAAGTTCGGAATGTATTAATGTACGAACTAACATTAGTGAAATATTAGTTGAAAGTATTAATGATGAACGATATATACTAATTTTACCTAAAAAGACTTTAATTCATGAACAATGCGGACATGAGGAAGTACATGAACTAAAAGGAGTATTCTATGTAAATGTACCGTACTCTTGTTCATTCACTGCTAAACATTTTAAATATGTTAAACTAGGGACACCTTTAACTGAGGAGCCGGTATATCTACCTATTATAACCTATCCAATATCAAATACTCGACCTATACAATTTCACTTGAAATCTATAAAATTGGATCAGTTATCAAAGTTAACTTTAGACTTAGATAAACTAGATTCACTAACACCATTGTTAAGAGGTAACGCACACAATATTACTTTGTATATGATATTACTTATAATTATAATTGTATTAATAATATGTTATAGAAAACGGATTTATAACAAACTCCCAATTCAAAAACTATTTCAAAATAACAGCAATAAGGAAAATAAACCAACAGTTCACTTTGCTACTGGAAATCCAGAAAGTTTACAATTCATTTAAAGGTTTAATACTTTTGCTCTGAATAAAATTACATATTGTTAGAATATATAATTTTATCTTATTGAAGGGAGGAGTTATGACCCTGTATTATAACCTGTATTAGTCTATCAGCCCATATCAGCAGGATACGGGTTATATGTATGTTAAATGTGGTCTTCGGGTTGTCCTCGACTGATAACAGATAAGAAAGCTAATAAATACGCTTGTTCATCAATAGTTAGTTAGTTGTAGTTATGAAATTACTTTGCTTACACTAAGTACATTAAGCTGTGTAAACACTTAGCAAATTGTCAATGTTAAACAAATGTAAGGTTTTTCATAATTGTAACTCCATGTTCCAATAAAGTTTGTTGTTTTTAAAAACTCAATTCTTCATTCCTGCATATGCTAAAAATGCACTTAGTCAGTTGTCCACGTATGCGGCCAGTGGTCTTATACTGTTACTAAATAAACTTTTGTATCATTCATGCACGTCACTTATTTATTTCTCTATAATGCAGATTATCATGGATGATATGAATGCAATTCCTACAATAAGCTTCTATGGTCCGAAAAAAGAGCAGATTCACATTTTAACCAGTTTACAAGACCCCAACTCTTCAGATTTGGAGGAAGTGGAAGTTATGAGTGACACAGACGAAGAAGAAACAGCCTTGCAAGTAAATCATGAAAATGATGAACCGTTGTCGAGTGATAGCGAGAACAGTGATAATGAAGATAATTTGTCCCTTTCAGAATTACGGAAAATGGTGCAATCAAATCAAATAAGTAACAACAACACACAGCCAAATTCTCCTGTTGAACAATCACAGTTGATGAAATGGTATCGAGACAGAGACAACGAATATGTTAATAATCCCCCGAATTTTCTGGGTTTAGAAGAAATTCTTATTGATGGGGAAACCCCATATTCGTTTTTTATCAAATTATGGCCAGAAGAACTCTTTCAGTTACTAACTAGAGAAACTATTAGGTATGCTGTCCAATCAGGCAAAGAAAATTTCTTCATTTCGGTAAAAGAAATGAAGATATTCTTTGGAATAAATATAATAATGACATACATCAGGTATCCATCCTACAGAATGTATTGGTCATCCATTCCTGGTTTGGGACTTGGAATTATTTCTCAAGCTATGTCGCTAAAGCGATTCGAAGCTATAAAGAGATATTTACATACTATAAATAATGACGATATCCCTCAAGGTAATACCAGCTGTTTCATAAAGGTTCAAGCAGTATTGGACATTCTTTCCCGTACCTTCCATTCTGCTGCAACTTCCACTGAATACATGGCAATTGATGAGATGATAATACCCTTCAAAGGTAGACACAGGGGTAAAAAGTATATAAAATCGAAACCCAAAACGTGGGGCTTCAAAGTGTGGGCACGAGCGTCTTCTAATGGATACGTTTCAAAGTTTGAAATGTATCAGTCATCTAAAAATGTGAATATACCAACAACAGAACTGGGGGTAATAGGCGATACTGTGGTAAGATTATGTGATAGAATCGCAAACATGAATCACAAGATAATATTGGATAATCTTTTTACAAGTATCCGGTTGATCAGATTCTTGAAAGACGATGGTATATACGTCCTAGGAACAGTCAGATCTAACCGACTACAAGGTGCTAATGAAAAATTAAAAGGTCAAAAGGTATTACAACAAAGGGGTGGAGGATCAGTTTCCGTGGTAACATCTTCAGAGAACATTACCATAGTGAGGTGGGTCGATAACAAACTTATCCATATGATATCATCTTTCGCAGGAAGTGAACCTCAGGACACAGTTCGTAGGTGGGATCGAAAGCGTAAAGAACATCGAAGTATCGAGGCCCCACGCTGTTGCTCGGTATAATAAATTTATGGGGGGTGTTGATTTGACTGACAGGATGGTAGCTCATTACCCACATAACACCAAAAATAAAAAAAAATTATATGAGCATTTTCTATCACTTCATGAATGTCGTTATAATAAATTCCTGGATTCTGTATGGAAAGAAGAAGCAATCAAAAATACCCTTACTAGAATTCAAAGCGTATGTAGCAACAGCCCTGATTAGTCTAAATGAAGAACCAAGAAAGCCTGGAAGACCAACGAATGACGATTCTCCGATTCCAAAGAAAAAAACGAGCATGGTGCAAGGCCCTTCCTGAAATACGAACTGACGGAATAGGCCACTATCCTGTGAAAGTCATAACCCGGAATCCTCCTCGATGTCATGATCAGTCCTGTAAACGAAGAACCCGTTACATTTGTGGTAAATGTAAGGAACCCGTTTGCCCGGAATGTATGGAAGCATCTCATTCATAACCCAAGGAGTACAATGTACACATACATGGACGTCATTTTTTTGATAATTAGGAGGATAAAAAAAATATTTTATCAATAATTATATGTATTTAATGAACTTTGATATAATAACCAATAATATTTTTTTTAAAGCGTTTTTGATTTATAAGAAAAAAATTGTCCCAGAAGAGGTTAAACTTGAGCAAGCGATAGAGGGCAAGGAGACTAGTCGTTTGAGGGATTGGTTTTAAAAGGTACAGCTTAGAAGCAGTTCCCTGTTACAGATATTTGTTTGTTTACAGGAGTTTACATAAATGGAAAAAATAGTGACACGTAGTTTAATAAATAAAGAAAGATTTACTTCACAATGTTTTCGGTGTCCCGAATTTGAACATATTATTTACATCACACTAGTCATAGCCAGCTTCATCTGTGTCCGCTAACGCTTTACATAGCCGTTCCAATTCACCTAAACCAGTTCTGAGAAAGTAGGCCATGGGTACTCCCCGTTGCGCCATCTATTAGAGACTTTAACAAGTTAATGACAGTCGACGTGTTCGAATTTTGATTGTCGAAAAGGTTATTTTTTTCCATTTGTAATTCAAATACGTGCTAAAATGGGAAAAAGTTGTTTAATTTTTAAAAATAAAAATTCGCCCTTTTTCCAAATCCCAGCAAATCTTTTAATTAGGCCGGCGTGGATCAACTGCTTAGAAAATTGCGGTACTTATTTTCTGAATTTGTTGTACCATTTTTTTAAATACTAAATTGTAGTAATTGTAGGTATTAATAACATCAAGGACTACTCGGTTATTCCCAATTCGTAACAAAGATGGATTATGGGCGCGAACTGATATGAGTAAGGCCAAAGCATTTGCTGCACATCTCCAGTCGCTACCATCGAATGATGACGATAATGATATCGATACCTTCCTGTTAGCCCCTTTTCAACTTTTACCTCCCATTAAACCCTTCTCTATTGTAGAAGTTGAAACAATGATTGCTACTCGAACAAATTGTAGAAAAACTCCAGGATATGACTTAATTACTGGGCGAATACTTAAAGAATTGCCTTCTACAGCTGTCAGATTAATAATGCTCATCTTGGTGGCCCTTCACTTTAGATAAAGTGACGTAGGGGGCAAAAAGGGGTGTCAATCGACAGCATTTGCCGAGCTGAGTCGAATTATACCGGTTTCAACTTTAGGAAATGCCCGGGGGCAAAGTTACGCCAATTTCAATTTTTCATGTTAAGTCTATGGGAGATGGATTTTAAGCACCGAATTTGCACCTAACCAAACCTAACCTAACCTAACTTAACCTAACCTAACCTAGCCTGACTTTGTACACTGGAAACGACCATCACCATGTACTCCAGTCGTGTACAGCTTTGTTGCCTGGCGGTGGACAGGGCAATCTGGGGGCACAGATGGCAGCAATCCTTGGCTGACAGCCCAACTAACACCGTCTGCCGTCATGGGCAATCTTCTTGTATTCCAGAAACGCACAAAAGTACTCATATTGGAAACAAAAGAAAATTGTCAAACGCTTTCAATGAAAACTAACCAACAACTGTGTGTTTGCTTGGTGATCACTTTGCCTTTATACAATGGCCCCCAATTTCGTCGCGGTATAAACTTACTGCGCATGAGCATGAATGAGGGGTGTTTTCTGCAGATTTCCTTGTAAATTCCTTTTCCCATAAACTTAACATGAAAAATTGAAAGTGACGTAACTTTGCCCCCCGACGTTTCCTAAAGTTGAAATTGGTGTCATTCGACTCAGCTCCGCAAATGCTGTCGACTGACACCCCTTTTTGCCCCCTACGCCACTTTATCTAAAGTGAAGGGTAGCACTCATCTTCAATATTATTCTGCGGACAGGAATTTTTCCAGCCCAGTGGAAGGTCGCCCAAGTGGTCTTAATCCCGAAGCCTGGGAAACCGAGCAATGACCCAACCTCCTACAGACCCATAAGTTTGTTTTCGCTGTTCTCCAAACTTTTTGAACGCATGTTCCTTAAACGGCTCTCCTCCATCATTGAAGACGAAGATCTCATACCCAATCGCACGCCTTGTCATGAAGGTTACAATGAATAATCAAGCCTTACCGCAAACAGATTGTGCGAAGTATTTAGGACTGCACCTCGACAAAACATTAACATGGCGAACCCATATCTGGACTAAGAGAAAACAGCTAAACTTAAAATTCAAGTCCTATTACTGGTTACTAGGTCGTAACTCCAAGCTGTCTCTCTCCAATAAACTCTTGGTCTATAAAACCGTTCTAAAGCCAATCTGGAGTTATGGAATCCAGCTTTGGGGCACTGCGTCAAACTCTAACATTGAGATACTGGAACGGTTTCAGTCGAAGAGTCTTCGTACCATCTGTGATGCCCCCTACTATACCCCAAATAAAGCAATCAGAGAAGACCGTAATATCAAATCAGTTAAAGAAGAAGTAGTGCTAAGTATCTTCAGCGATTGGAACTGCCTAGACTTACGTGTTTCAAGCCTTTGGATCTTCCTTACCGCTTTTAATTTGTACCTGTATTTTCCATATACATTTGTACGAAAATTTATTAGGAGGAATGCCATTGGGTGTTTGCTCCTCATGTACATTTCACTGTAATTTACCATCTTATTTAAATGTGATTTGCTTATTGTTATAACTAACAGATTGCAAATAAACTTTTATTAAAAAAAAAACTCGGTTATTTGCAAAAATCATTTTGAAGACCATTGTTTGGATTACATTTGAAATTTGTTAGTTTGAAGAATGAAGCTGTCCCTTCCTTAAATGTATTTGACTAATATAAAGTATTCCTTATTTTCAGTTAATTAATAGTACTTCTAATGACATTCTCCCTGTTAATCCCCCAACTTCTGATTTTTCCGAAACTTGTACTGTGGATAACCATAAAAATTTAGTGGAACATGTAAAGATTTAACTACCGAGTTAGAAAAACTTAATCGTAAATATCAAAACTATTTATTATGGTTGCAAAATGCGGTACAGAAACTAAACAAACATTCTAAAATTGTGGAAAATGCTACTAATATTTGTGATGATGCAGAAACGTCAGATGAAACGGCACAATTTTTATTAAACCTAATTCAAAATTATGATAAAAAAGTTCCCAGGTGATGTGAGTCATCAATACGCCTTTGCACTATTTGGAGATTTTGTTCCCCAAAAGGATATCAATTCTGTCGCAAAAATGTAATCAATTTGCCATCCAAAACAACAATTTCTAGATTCTCGGCAACTTTAATGGTCAAAATCAATTAATTAAGGATCGCCTTCACACTGATATTGCTTATTTAAAACAGAAAGCAGGAAGACTGTGCTCGTTAATCATAGGTGACATGTGCATCAAACAAAAAATGTATTACAGCAGATTTGAAGACTGTATTTATGCCTGCATACTTGTACTTCTAGTTCCATTGAAAAAAGACCTAAAATTGCTAACAAATTGTTATGCTTTGTTGTACTAACCTAAACTTTTGCGTAATTATTTAAAAATCTGCAATTTATTCCATAATATCCACTGTATATTGACAACTGATAACATCAATAATAAATTAATTACATCATTTAACCCTTTTATCATATTATAAATGACAGGCACGGTGATGACAAGTAATAACAAAAGCATAGAATCAAACCAGTGTTGACTTGGATAGTAGTTACACATACACCCGAAGAGGACTCTGAGGGGAGGACCTGTCTAAGGTCACTAAATACATAAAGGTACCGCCATTCAATTCCAAGATTTTGTTCCCCCAAATTAAAAAGGACAGAGCATTGTAAGAAAGTGAGAGTTAGAGTGAGACACTAATGACAGGAACCCCAAATTAAAAGAGACAAAAGATATATGTTTGCACAGTTGGCGGTACCTTTATGATTTAGTAACCTTAGACCTGTCTAGTGTACCTGTATAATACTTTAGTAAGAGTAGGGCAAACAGCGAAAAAATTTGGATCATTTTTTCATGGCTACCAAGATTTAATGATATATTGAAACACAATGTTGGTAAAACTGACACACCGGTTGTTAGTTTTATCAAATTCAAGGTTAGCAGGTTAGGTTTTGCGTTAGTCTGTGTCAAAACTGACGGAAAACCTAACCTGCTAACCACGAATTTGATGAAACTGACAACTCGTGTGTCAGTTTTACCAACCTTGTTCTTCAATATATCATTAAATCTTGGTAGCCATGAAAAAATGATCCAAAATTTTTCGTTGTTTGCCCTACTCTTACTAAAGTATTATACAGGTACACTAGACCTGTCCAGAGCCAGTAGATATAGAGAGTACCGCCCCGTCCGCCATGTTTATTCCTCTGACATATGCGTCACTTTGAGGTTTGTAACACAATTCCGTCAACGTGACGTTTGTTGGCAATCCAAAATTTTACTTAAAATTGGCAAGACTGTAAGTCTATGTCAAATTCGAGGTTAGCAGGTTAGTTTTTGCGTCAGTTTTGACACAAACTGGCGCAAAACATAACCTGCTAACCTCGAATTTGACATAGACTTACAGTCTTGCCAATTTCAAGTAAAATTTTAGACATACCTCATTCAGTCATTGCTGGTGGGAACAAAAATGGCGGCGATAGCGGCATTTTCACGGATCAAAGAATGGCGGTACTCTCTATATCTACTGGCTCTGGACCTGTCTAGTGTACTATATAATACTTTAGTAAGAGTAGGGCAAACAGCGAAAAATTTTGGATCATTTTTTCATGGCTACCAAGATTTAAAGATATATTGAAAAACAAGGTTGGTAAAACTGACACACGAGATGTCAGTTTCATCAAATTCGTGGTTAGCAGGTTAGGTTTTCCGTCAGTTTTGACACAGACTGACAAAAAACCTAACCTGCTAACCTTGAATTTTATGAAACTGACTACTCGTGTGTCAGTTTTACCAACCTTGTTTTTCAATATATCTTTAAATCTTGGTAGCCATGAAAAAATGATCCAAAATTTTTCGCAGACCTGTCTAGAGTCCCTGTATATAGTTAAATAAGAGTTGAGAAAACGAGGGAATTCATTGTGATTGGTGGATCACGCGCGTTGTATGTTTGAATACTCATTGCCTTAGGAACAGTTTCACATTAGTCAAATTTGACAAATTGTTCATTTTCGTCAAAACCTGTCATTGAAAATGTAAAATATTTTGTGTTTTTTAAGCAAATATTTGGAGCTGCGCTTTTATCTAAGTGTCTGAAATGACATGTTCGTGTATTATTGGCTGTAAAAATAGATCCGTATACGGTTTTCTATTTTAAAAAAATCCTAAAAACGAAGCGAAGAGCAGCATATCAAAAATAGTCCATTTTAATGAAAATCAGTGAGAAGAAATACGCATGGATGGCAAAAGGCAATTAAAAGGTATTGCCGTTCGTACTTTATTTTCATATCATATAACCAGACCTGAAAATGAAATTTTCTTCGATCGTGAAGATGACTTTTCCATTGAACTTTTGTCTGAACCTTGCTTTGAATGCAGAAAGAGCAATAAACAGGAAGCTGCTACCCAAACCACGTATGAATTCCTACGAAAGGACTGCGTTTTCCATTTAAAATTAATAACCCGCATGCAAACACAAATTTAACCATTTGAAAGTTATCCTGAGCAAAAAAAATTCACAATGACAAGAGTAAAAACGAGAAACTCAATAAAGCTTTCAAAAACATTTTTACTAAAGACCGGTTCGAAGCTTTAACACGCAAAAACTATGGCTTTAGGAAATGTACAGATATCTGCCATGCGAAAATATACATAATTCAATTTCTTAACACTTGTTACTTATTTCTTGTACAAACGGTACTCCATGTTTTAAGCGCTTTGAAGCAGCAGTAGAAACTTAAAAAAGGTGTTTAGATAAAACGATCTAGTGACTTTCAAACAGTATTTCTGCGCATGCATGCATGATGCATGTTTTGGATCAAATATCGCCGCTGACGTTTGTGTTTTCTCAACTCTTATCTTACTATATACAGGGTCTCTAGACCTGTCTACAGTGGCTATATAAGGACAGTGTGGTCAATTTTGGTCCTGCTTCTGATTGGCTGTTTTAAAATCCGCTATTAAGAGTCGTTTTACGAAATTACACATAGTCACACAAAATTGATTCTAAGTCCTTTATTATTGAAAGTAGCCCCAATATGAAGTGGAATGAAATAATCCTCATAAAATTCTACAGTGTTCTGTGTAAGCGAATGCCGAATTTTCGTTTGCATAAGTAAATGTCAACGAGTTAAAGTGAAATGGTTTTTACGAAAATTGCGCATTAGTCCAAATCAAAAGCTATAATAAACTATATAAATGTCTTAATGTCAAAGATTATTGTATCAAATTAAAGAGAATTTATGGGTTACGCAACACTGAATATTCTATTCCTCTAAATTAACTGGTGGAATAAATACAACGGTTTGATTATGAATATAAAAAACAAATTTTTTTGTTGAAGTTTTGTACGTAATCTCTGTGTCGATCAACGCAAAATGTTGTTAATTTTAGTTTTCTACGTACAAAAACACAATAAAGAAGATAAAAAAGGACACCTTCACTTATATTCCAATATTAGGTTGCTCGTTAAGGAGGATTTTTAATCGCTGGCAGCGATTCCTTACGTTCACATCGTCTCTTGCCGTATAATTCTGTTTAAGTAATATTATTGACATTCTTGTAAAATTAATGTTACACTGCACATTTGACCACCTCATATTGCACAAATTTTCGCGATCGTGGGTATACAGCGCTCTGAAAAGCATCTCCGAATTTCACATATGTCCAGTCCGTATAAAATGACGTTTATGTCACAATCTAGCAGGGTGACGTTTGTCTTACAATTTAGCAGGCCTTGTACAGAATAATACCTAAGGGCGTGGCTGGATGTTGTAGAGACGACTCTTAATGGCTGCCTTTTTAAAAATTGACCACACTGTCCTTATATAGTCACTGTAGACCTGTCTATATAGTCACTGTAGACCTGTCTACAGTGACTATAATAAGGACAGTGTGGTCAATTTTAAAAAAGGCAGCCATTAAGAGTCGTCTCTACAACAACCAGCCACGCCTTAGGTATTATTCTGTACAAGGCCTGCTAAATTGTAAGACAAACGTCACCCTGCTAAATTATGACATAAACGTCATTTTATACGGACTGGACATATGTGAAGTTCCGAAATGCTGTGCAGAGCGCTATATACCCACGATCGCGAAAATTTGTGCAATGTGAGGTGGTCAAACGTGCAGTGTCACATTAATTTTACAAGAATGTCAATAATATTACTTAAACAGAATTAAGCGGCAAGAGACCATGTGAAACGTAAGGAATCGCTGCCAGCGATTAAAAATCATCGTTAACGAGCAACCTAATATTAGAATATAAGTCAAGGTGTCCTTTATTATCTTCTTTATTGTGTTTTTGTACATAGAAAACGAAAATTGACAACATTTTGCGTTGATCGACACATAGAATACGTACAAAAACTCAACAAAAACACATTTTTTTAATATTCATAATCAAACCGTTGTAGTTATTCCGCCAGTTAATGTAGAGGAATAGAATGTTCAGTGTTAGGTAGCCCATAAATTCTCTTTAATTTGATGCAATAATCTTTGGCATTTGACATTTATATAGTTTATTATAGCTTTTGATTTGGACTAATGCGCAATTTTCGCAAAAAGCGTTTTACTTGAACTCGTTGACATTTACTTATGCAAACGAAAATTGGGCATTCCCTTACACAGAACACTGTAGAATTTTATGATGATTATTTCATTCCTCTTCATACTGGGGCTACTTTCAATAAGAAAGGACTTAGAGGCAATTTTGTGTGACTATGTGTAATTTCGTAAACGACTCTTAATGGCGGATATCTCAACAGCCAATCAGAAAGATGACCAAAATTGACCACACTGTCCTTATATAGCCACTGTAGACCTGTCAAAAATTTAAAATCCAAATTGGAATGGCCACGACCACGCGTCAGCGGGTAGAATGAAGCTGGCCATGCACTAGTCAAGTAACTTATCCTTAGTACCGCTAGATGGCGCTAGCGCTGAGCACTCACTGCCGATCTATCTACAACATAGTTTTAAGCAGCCGAAGTGTAAGAAACCGTGCTACTAATTACGAAATACGGGTACGCATCAATATTATTTAACACTGAGTAGAGTTAGTAATTAGTAGGAACGTCCAATTCTTTCGACCCTTCGATCGATGTATCGAATAAAAACATCTATTATTTTTCAGATTTTTAAAATAAAGGTCTTTGAATATTGCTGTTTAATTACATTTTTTTTGACACTAGCTTTTTAATTTACGTTATTGAATTATTTTTGTTTAATAGGTTTAGTACTTACCTCTTTCTTAAATGGGAAGGTTACAGTTTCAGAAACTCTTAACTTTTTTGGATGTGGGTGGGTACTTCCGTTGATGTTGGAGACACATTTTTAGATGTTAAAGGTTTATCACTTACCGACTTTGTTTCAACCGAATTTATTTAGGAAACTACACTAACTTTTAAAATACTTGGTTGAATATGTTTTATGTGTCCATTTAAATTGCTAGTTTTTTCTGATGTTTTAAGTTTTATTTGTACAATCTGCAAGTTACTGTATACTGTAGCATCAGAACAATATTTTCAAAGTATTTTCACACATTTTTCGTTTCGGAGGCATTTGAATAAACACCAAACCCGTTATTTAATAGTGTAACGTTTCGCTTATGAATTTAAATTCTAAAGATACTTAAAACGTATTTGGAATTTAATTCGCCGCCTTATCAAACATTTGCATATCGATGCCGTGTCAAGAAGCGATAGCACGGACCAGTAGGCGCTGCGCGGACGGTCAGGATTGTACATAGGAGTGTTTACCCCCTCCGCCAGAGTGGGGAGCGCGAGCGCCGACCGGGAGCCGCTGAACATATAAAAAGGAGAACATGGCAGCTCCTGGAATAAGTTCCAAACTCTCACAGGCCAAAAGACCCGAGTCAACCACCACCTAATGTCAAATAACACCATTTTCAATAATCCCCAAGATAAGGCAAACTGCTTCGCCGAAACTCTCCGAAACATTCACCAAGTCCCGAATGACCCAATTTTCAACGAGCCATTCCGAATCCGAACTGCTCGCGCCACTGCCCAATTCCGCATGAACCCCCTGCCGCCCCCCCCAAACCCAGAACCCATAATGGAACCCACCAACCTGAATGAGGTCAAATCCCACTTCAAACGCCTCAAAAATTCCAAAGCTCCAGGCCCCGACCAACTTAAGTCACTTCTACTTAAAAAACTCCCAGAGCCAGCCATAGAAGCCATCGCCACAATTTACAACTCCTGCCTCCAGATTTCTTACTTCCCCACAGCCTGGAAAGAATCTACCACCATCATGATCAACAAACCCGGCAAAGACCCCCACAATCCTCTATCATATCGGCCCATATCTCTTCTAAACATCCTCGGCAAAACCCTCGAGAAAATCATCGCTTCCCGCCTCCGAGAAACCCTCGAATCGAACAATCTCCTTCCCCAAGAACAATTTGGTTTTCGCCCCCACCGATCCACTATGAACCCCACCTTCGAACTCCACACCGACACCACCAAAAGTGCCAACCTGAACCGATGCACGCTCGCCGTCTTCTTGGACATAGAGCGGGCTTTCGATAAAGTCTGGCACGACGCCGACGGTCTCGTCCAAAAACTTCTTTCCCTAAATCTCAGCCCACACTTCGTCAAACTCATAGATTCATTTCTCACTAACCGCACATGCAAAGTCAAAGTGGTCGATTTCCACTCCCACCCCATCAACCTCCTCTCAGGTGTCCCCCAGGGATCCATACTTTCGCCCCTTCTATACACAGTATACGCCCACGACTTCCCAGTCACAAACCCCACCAGAGCCAAAACCCGTTTCTTCGCGGATGACACCGCCATTTGGACCTCCCAAAAAAACCTCCCTTTCCGCATCCCGCAAAATGCAAGTTGCCCTCGACCACATCTCCAGGTGGACCAGCAAGTGGAGGATCAAACTCAACGGCGCCAAATCAACCGCCATCCTTTTTTGACATCCAAACTCCTCCCGAAACCACAGACTGGATCCAGCCGAAATAAATATTTCTATCCACAACCAAGCAATCCCCCTTTCAAACCAAGCCCGTTACCTGGGGATCACCTTCGCAAGAACCTGCTCCCTAAACCTCGACATCCGAGAAACCCTGAAAAAAGTCCGAAATCGTTCAAATCTTCTACGGCGCATCCAAGGCCGCTTCCACGGCTGCGACTCCAGAACCCTCCTCCACACCTACAACACCTTCATTCGCCCCGTCATTGAATACCGAGCCCCCCTTCTCGCCACTATCAAACCACATTTCCTCCATCAAATCGCAGCATGCGAAAGGCAAATTCTTCGTCGCATATTCCGTCTTCACAGAGAACACCCCAGCAACCTAGTCCACATCGACACCCAAACCACTTCAATATGCGACCGCCTAACCCACCTCCAGCAGAACTACATCAAGCGCACTCTCCAACAAGGCATTCCCATCGCCAACGAAACCCTCACGACCTCCCACAAACCCCTAAACCGTGATGGCTTCCCAGTAAACCGTGTTCCTAGAAAACCCCAGAAGAAACTCCCACACCCCCCTACTGCCCTCCTGTCCACCCTGTACCCTGACCTCGCTGGAATCCTAATTGATACTGTGGAAGACACTCCACTGTCAATGAGGTGAACCATTTTTTCTTTTCCTTTCAGTATACCCCCAACTAACAGCCAATACTACACAAATTTTTTATTATCATTACAGATACCGGCCACCGAGGATAGAAACAACAACCCCTACATCAGGACCAGAAGCGGAACCACCAACCCATACGAAGGAAGGAAGACCCCAGGGCTGAAGAGGCCAAAAGCCTAAAACGGCTCCCTCCACAGATTTATAATAAAATAATAAAATGAATTGTAGATAATTATCTGTATATATTTTGTTTAATATACGTATTTATCTCTCAGCTCCTGGAGCAGATCCCTTCCTGGGGTTTTCCCCTAAGCCTTCTCCTAATCCACCTGAAACGATTACTCTTGTGCCCTGTGCAGGTTACTGTCTAAGCAAAGGAGAAATCGGCTAAAAAGTTCTTACGGTGCTGGTATGGTTACTGTCAGTCCGTAAGAACATACCGATAACCTAGAGATCCTTATTGAATCCGTTCACCGTCATCAATTTAAAGGCCGAAACCGCGGCTACGTAATTAATTTCCCCCGCATCCTGTGTAACCAGACCGCAGTTAGTTAAAGGCCGAAACAGTGGAGTTTATAAACTAACTTTCCTGTAACCCGTTGAATGTAATCACCGCCACCGTTCCGATTAATTGCCTTCTCGAAAGCCGCATTTCGATTGTATTAGTTTTCCTGAATTTTAAAGCAATAAGAAGCCGTCAATACCCCGTCGCCATCAATCTAGTCGCATACGGAGATTATGCGATAAGAGACCTACCTGCAAGAATCACCGCTGACACCCTGGGGATATTCCTGAGGCCCCCCGGAAGAAATCTCCGCGCCGCTGCAATTCGGGCGAAGCTGCACATTCGCTCTAAGATTGAAATATTTGGAAGCCCGGCCGCTGCACATTCTCAAGCCGCGAAAGCCGGCAAATCACTCGGCGGCCCCGGTCTAGTTCGGCCCATCGAACGCGAACTCCCGCAGCTTCTTACGTCGTCAGGTATATTCTCAAAACACAATTTCTAATTAGAAGTGTTCGCAGAATTTGTTGTAAACAAATAACTGCTTATCGCAACCGCGGCATTCGACCGACGACCCCCTCCGACCGACATCAAATTACGAAGCGGTTGCTGCGCAGCCCGATCCACTCCGCAACATCGCCTGGGGAAGCGGAGCGCTTCTGGACAATTTGGGATGCAGTGCTGCTGGCGACCACAGGCAACTACCCCCTTGTCCGTAATATACAGTGTGTTCTATTAATTGTGTATCTAATGTAAATAATTATATCCAGTATATCTTATTTTAAATATTTATCTTGTGTTATTTTTTTGATCTACGTCTTATTCGAGCTATTTGAACGTATTCTCCGACTTAGAGCATATCCGAGGCAATAAAGCCAATTCCGAATAATGGCGGGTCACTACAATAGCTATTTATGCAACAAGTGCTAAAAGTTGATGTTTATGAACGAGACATGAAAATTAGGAAAGGGAGCCGAAGGCTGAGTTTCATAACATGTCGAGTGCAATAACACTTTTAGCACGAGTTTGCATACGATCTCAAATTTGCTGTTTAATTAATCCATAAATTTAACAACGGTTTGCATTTATGACAGTTATAATTTATGTCATAATAAAGAGATGGCGTTGACGCGCAGGTATTATGTTTGTGGAGCCAGTACTGTCAAAGTCAGTTATCAAAGGTAATTATAATAGTACACATCTGACTCTATTCATTACATAACTTTAATTATTTAAAAAACACCTTACCTCTAACGCAAAAAGTAACTAGAATAACTTTACGACCTCACTTCCAGTGCGAAATTGTTGTTTTATAACCTCACTTCACTTTGTAACACATGTGCTAAAAGTAAACAGCTGATCTCATTTTAAACACGCTAAATTATAAAACGTCACTTTTAGTCAGCAAAGCTAGCGCTAAAAAGCCTACTTTTAGTGGTGGCCGTAGAAAAACCAAGTTAGTTTATCGCCCACTGTAATCTGCGATCTGTAATACTCTTCTCTCTTCTACATTAACAATTGTGGAGAAATGAGTGCTGAGTATTACGAGTCTGCGAGTAGCCCAGTGCCTAATACCACCACTGAAATACTGAATATATTGTGATAAAATGGGTCTATAAGCTCCACGTTTTGAGTCAATAAATGTAATGATTGCTCGGCTCCTACTTCTGGTGCCTATTAAATGTAATGATTACCTGTTTGTAAATTCAAAATAAAATTCAATAAGTTAAATTGTGGCTGGTGAAAAGTGAAATGTAATAAATGATTATACAAATAAATTGTTGTATGCCACTTTTATATTTTATCCAATCTGCAAAACTGATTTGGCTAACTACAAGGCAAACATGAAACTCAAATCTCATTGGGTTGGGATCATAACAGGACTTTATTTTATTCGTGAACTCAGTAGTTCGAATGCGCGGTTCCTGGTAGATCAAAAAGTCCTTGATTGGACAAATGACACAAAATGTCGCTAGTGGTGACAGCGTATTTGAATGTTTTAAAAGTGCAATTACTGTGAGAAACGAGTAATTATTCAAATTTTCTCGCTTGCAACAATTAGCACTGTTTTGTTTCAGTGATGACGTAGGAATACATGTACTCCAAGATGGGCACAATGAAAGGCAATTTTTTTCTTGGTAATATGCTCGTTTAATGGTATAAAATGTATTTAAAGGTGGAGCACAAATCTAACAAACTTCACGTAAAATTAATTCAATTGTTCTCTATGTTTTTTCAACAAAACAGCATCAGGTTGCTAGGTTACTATGATTCTCTTATGTTAAAGGAAATTATTTTAGTAAAGAAAGGTTACAAATGGAAGTAAATTTGGGTAATTAAATTATATTTGCAATTTTCTTGAAACTAAATTATTGTCTTTAATCTGATAACTAAATTGTTCGGTAACGTTGCGCATACAAAAGTTATTATTTTTATTGTCATTGCGCTGCTTTGCACTATTACATTTTCTTTAAATGCACTGATTTTTAAGTTCACCATGTTCGCGTCATTATCTTTTCTTTTCTGTTACCTTCTAGAATTGCTCTTTTGCAATATTTCTATTATATTATCCTGCTTAATTTACCTTTCTGCTTTGCTTACTAATTTCACTAACTTTTGCATTTGACTTAACAAACTACGCTACTTTTATAATGCAGCCAACAACCTTTTCTGTAAAATACATTTTATAAATTGATCTGGCTTTACATGTGCACAAACCTTATTCGAATTATATTAATTTAGTCACAAGCTAATCTAAACCTTTTGAAATTTGCTTTGCCTTTGGGTACCTTTCTCCAATTAATTTAATCTTTCTCGCATCTCATTATCAATGCATTTACTGTTTTACTTTAGTTTTAAAATTTGCAAGTAGATAAAACATCCCAACTTTGTGCTTATTGAATCGGTCAATTATCTTGCACTGCAAACAGAGCCAAGTCGTGGGCCTCATACCATCTCAATATATGCAGGGTGTCCCAAAAAAATGGAACACCGATTAGTCATACATTCCTTACGTCATAATAAATCGATTAAATATAATATACCTTAGTACCAAGTCCTTCCAGTAAGAAGTTATAGGGTCCTGAAATAAAAAATTTATTTTTTTATTTTTTCGTTAATTTCCACAAATGTAGCGATATCGATTTGGATTTTGATATGCATACCTTACTATTATGTACTGTACTAATACGAAAAATTTCATAAACTAAACCTGATTGTAAGAGGCACCTTGCCTAACTTTAAACACTTTTTTTAACTTTAAATTCGTTATTTGTAATTTTTTTAAAATTGGTTACTATCTGAAAGAGAATTAAAATACACAAAAATAATGTACTCCTAGTTCATAAGCGTAAGAGCAACTGTTTACCTTAAAATACCTATCAAAGGTTTTTATTTGTCTTTAAGACGTGCAATTATCAAGTAGCCATGATCACAAAAACAATGGGTAGTGATTTGCGATCCAGTAAACAACAACAAGAAATCAATTAATGGCGTTGGTGACATCAGTTTTTTGTCTTTTGGCTTACGAAAATGCTGATACATAACGAACCTTTCAGCATTGGAGAATTCGTTATGTAGCCTCATTTTCTTAAACATAAAAGAACAAATTCTTTAGTCACTAATGTCATTAATTAATTTATCATCTGTTTTTTACTAGATGCCCATTGTTTTTGTGATCACCGCTACTTGGTAATTGCACATCTTAATGACAACCAAAAACCTTTGATGGGCATTTTAAAGTAAACGGTTGCTTTTAGGCTTAAGAACTAAGAGTACATTATTTGTGCTTTAAATTTTCTTTCAAATCATAACATAAAATTTCAAAAAATGTTACAGATAACGAAGTTAGAGTTAAAAAGAGTGTCTCTTACAGTCAAGTGAAATTTATGAAAAAAAAATTAGTGCAGTATATAATAGTAAGCACGTATACCAAAATTCAAATCGATATATCTACATTTGTGGAAATTAATTTTTAAAAAATTTAAAATTGAACTTCAAGGCTCTATAACTTCTTAATGAGGGGACTGTGTACTACGGTATATTAAGTTTAGTCGATTTATTATAACGTAAGGAATCGATGACTAATCGGTATCCCATTCTATTTGGGACACCCTGTATATCATATTAAATTTACTATATCACATTTTTAAACCCCGCTAATCGTCACATTCCCCGATTGTTTAGCACCGGATCGAATGCTGCCGTTCGATGACGTTATTTCGGCGGCCGTCTGGCTCCAGATTCAGTAGATTTGTTAACATATATTTTTGCATAAAATTCCCACCCAAGAAGGGTGTAACGAAAGTAGGCAAAGAAAAAAAATACTGCTGTCTTAAGTGTCTTATTAATTAATTACAATCATTATAATTATAAATAACATTAATAATGTTTGACGGAAAAACAAAAAAATCGATGTTTTGAAGCTCATTTATCGATGTATCGAAATACATCGAATAGATGACATCGATGTCAAAAGATCGATACATCGAATGGCAAACATCGATGTTACAGAAAAATTTATGCTCGATGGGCATCCCTATTTTGAAAGTCATTTGCATCTCAATATTCAGATGTAGATGACTGTAATGGAAACTTGAAGAAACATTATCAACTATTCGCCGGCCTGACCGCCTGACAACGTCTGCAAATTTTTCTCACGGGTGCGCGTGCGCTAAATGCGGCTTCTGCCAGTAGTTGTCGCAAAGAAAATCTGAGACAGAAATGCCGGGAATTTTATCAAGATTTTTAGGTGAATACTTACAGGGTCCTTCTTGACGAGCTGAGTCGATAAGTATATGGGAAATTACTAAAGCTAGTTTTCTGAAAATTTGTATACGGGGGTTCTCCACAGAACTCGTTTCAACTAAAATATTTTCAGTTTTCTGCAACTTCCGGTAATACAGGAAATAAACCCCAACTTCGTTATTTTAAATGGAATGTCCCAATTTTGATTAAATTGTTGCGATCTAGGCTGAATTTCAATATAACTTCATATCAGACATCATATGTCTAGAGTGCGCCATATTTGAATTATTTCAGTTTTTTCGACATCCAAGCGAGTCATTTTCACGTTATGCACAAATGAGATCCATAGCTAGACAAATATTTAAAAACTCTTTTTAAAAAATTATACAGGGTGCTCAGAAATTGGCGCCGAATGTTGCTATTTTAAAAATTCGAAAACTTATTTTTTTTTAATAGTAATCCCTCTTTTTATCTTCACCCGTGGATGCTATGCTGAAAAGTAAGGGGACTTTGTGATTAATCCCTGTATCTAAAATGAAAGGTTTTAGTAGAAACTTGAAACTACCGAAATTTTCGTGGTTATTGGAGAATTTCAAATTATCAGTTGGTTTGTGTGTGAAGGTACTAAGGAAACAAAAGCTAAAGTGTCAATAAACAAAAATTGCAAATAATTTTACTTTTAAGAGTGACAAAAGTGTTAATCATGTCTCGTTTAGGATTTAGTAACGAAGATTACTTCTTTGTTAGTAATATACGGGGAATGTAACAAGATAATTAAAAGAGCTTGCGAAACCTTCCGTTCGCGATATTTGGATAGACCAAAGCCCACTCATGACACCCTCACGCGGCTCATGACAGTCTTGGGATACTTCAGAGCGCATCTTGGAAATTCGTTAACAGATACTGAAGGAGCTTTAAAAATACCTGAGATAAGTTTCCACTGGATTTTGACAAAACATAAGTTCCATCCGTATTCATTAATACAAAAGCTGAGGCCAGGTGACGATAAAAAAATGATTTTTGTGAATTTATATTAATTAAAACTCAGGAAGACGATGAATTGTTACAAAAGTTGATTTGGACGGATGAGGTGAAATTTCAGAGGAATGTAATGTTTAACCGGCATAACTCCCATTATTAGAGTGATACTAGTCCCCACATATTTCGTGGAAAACAGTTTCAAGGTTACAGGAGTTGCAACGTTTTTGCTGCAATAAAAAATGACGGTTGCTAGTGGTACCTTTTTATAATGAAAATTTGAATAGTAAGCTTATTGGAGGTTGGAGAGGAAATTTTGTATCAAATTCTTATTATTTCAGGTGAAAGATCTCGAAATTTTACAAAATTATTTATATCCACTAAATCTGTACTGGAATCACCTGCGGACCAACACGACGGAGCCCCACCTTATAGTAGTGCGCTTGTAAATATCTTCTTACAGAATCACTTCGAGTATCGCAGTTGGATTGTTGTCGATTGATAACAATTATAAATACACAAGTCAATAAGCAGATAGGCCTGCGACCTTCACTTCAAGTCGATTCCGGTACCGCAGCGACTGACACTTCTTTACGCTTCGGAAATCAGACATGGACTAAGTAGATATCTACAGTGTGGTACTTTCCTCATCTTTAAAACCCTCTTTCTTATTTACTTTCTGATAGATATGTTGCTCAATACAATGTTGTATAATAAAAAAAGTATGTTCACAATATTCAATACATTTTAGGAGCCGGGTAGGTAGGCTTAGTTTTATCGAAAAAGTTGCCAGTATCGCAAAAATGGTCGCAATAACAAAATTTCAGTCAAAAAAATTACACATTTTTCACCTACAACATGCATTTTTTTCTATTTTTAAAAAGTAGTTTGGCGTACTCCAGCCATTATTTAAGTTGCTATTTAAATTTACAGACTGAAATCGACAGTTCGTAAACGTAATTAATTAATTGACTGTTCATGCCTTTGTGTATTCCATGGACATCATCATCATCATCATCATCATCATCATCATCATCATCATCATCATCATCATCATCATCATCATCATCATCATCATCATCATCATCATCAGCCTTAGTCTCTCCACTGGTGGATAAAGGCCTCTTCAGGTTTTCTCCATGTGTCTCTATTTTGGGCAGCTTGAATCCAGTTTTTTCCTGCTATTTGTTTAATCTTGTCTTGGTCTCCATCCAATGAGTTTGGTGTCCCATCGGTTTGGTTCCTGTCGAGCTACGTGACCAGCCCACCGCCATTTCATTTTTAATATTCGTTGGTTTATGTCCGTCACCTTTGTTCTTCGTCTAATTTGTTTATTTTTTATTTTTTCGCGGAGACTAACGCCAATCATGACTCTTTCCATAGCCCTTTGTGTAGTTCTAAGTTTTATCATACTCTTTTTTGTCAGTGTCATTGTCTCTAAGCCATATGTTGCAACTGGAAGTATACATGTCTCGTAAACTTTTCTGTTTAAGCTAATGGGTATGTTGGTGTTTTTCATTATATGGCTAAGATTTCCAAAGGCAGCCCAGCTCAGACTTGTTCGCCGAGATCTCTGATTTTCTTTCCCAATCTTAAGCTTATGTCCTAAGTATATGTATTCTTCCACTACCTGAATGTTGTTGTTGCCTATGGTGACACTCTCTTCGGATGGACCCATAACTTTTCAGACCCATGCGCTCTGATATTCTAAGAAGCTGTGTTAACATGTCTTTGAGTTCTTCTAGGTCGTTATTAATTAAGACAATATCGTCTGCAAATCGAAGATTGCTTAAGTACATTCCGTCGATTTCAAACATTTTCGTTTCCATTGGAGATTTCTGAATATATAGTCTAAAACGAGGGTAAATAGCTTTGGCGAGATAGTGTCACCTTGACGCACGCCTCTCTTGATTTGAATTTGATTAGCTGTTAAATCATCATTAATTTTTACTTGTATGGAAGAATTCGCATATATATATTTCAGTAGGTTTGAATATCTTGTGCCTAGTCGGGCGTTGTCCAGTGACTTTAGAATTTCTAAGATTTCAATGGAATCGAATGCGTTATGGAAGTCGATGAATGCAAAATAAATGGACATGTCATATTCAGTAGTTTTCTCAATAAGGGATTTAAGTGTTTGAAGATGGTTATTAGTGCCATATTTTCTTCGGAAGCCCGCCTGCTCTACCGGTTGATAGAAGTCTAATTTAGCTGTTAAGCGATTTGTGACGATCTTGGTCAACAATTTATAAAGATGTGACAGCAGACTAATAGGGCGATAGTTCTCCAAGTCCCCGCTATCACTTATTTTAAAGCTCAGGATGACCTCCGCGTATTGCCAAGAGTTTGGGATCTTCGCTTCATCAAGACATTTGTTTAGCAGAATGCGGACTGATTCTAATAGGGGCTCTCGGCCCATTTTCAGCATTTCGGTAGTAATGCGGTCTTCTCCTGGTGACTTCCTATTTTTCATTTGACGCAATGCTGCTTTAAGTTCTTCTATGTTAATTTCGGGCATTTCCTCCGATCTTACAGTCATGATATGTCGTTGTTGGTAGTTTTCTTGTGAATAGGTGTTGTATAAAGATTTATAGAAATTTTCGACAGATTTTACTATTTCTTGTGTATTTCTCACCACTGTTCCTTCAGCATTTTTTATTTTGTAAATGTTCGCTCTTTCTTTAGCCAATTTTGATCTTAAAGTCTTCATGTTTGTATTGTCTTCAATCACTGACTGAATCACTGTTGTATTATATGATCTTAGGTCTTTGCGTATATGTTTGTTTATAGCCTTATTTAGTTGTTTATATTCTTCTGTTTGTCGGTTTAATTCCTTACTGTGGCTCATCATTTGCCATGTTTCTTCAGTAAGTTTATTGATTTTTCGTACTTTTCCGGAGCAGATTTTTTTGCAGCTGTTTGAACAGTAGATGTAATTTTATTTGTTAATTCATTTATTCCCAAATTGTTGAGTTCAGGGGTGGGGCCCAATTTATTTTCTATGAGTTTTCCGTATTCTTGTTGATGTTTAACTAGGTGTTGTGTCGTGGGAAATAGGTAGGGTTTCTGTATCAGTTTTTTCCTTTCGGTTTTGACATCGATTTTAAGAGTTCCTCTCACCATCCTATGATCACTTCCAGTGTCAAACCTGTTCAAAATCGAAACGTCGGTGCAGACATCTTTGCGGTTTGCTAGTATGTAATCAATCGCATTCTTCGTATGGCCGTCCGCACTTCTCCAGGTCCACTTTCTCTGGGATGGTTTTTTGAAGAATGTATTAAGACAAAAAAGTTTTTCTTGCTTTAGAAAGTGTAGAAGCATCTCACCTCTTTCATTCCTGGATCCCAAGCCGAACTTCCCAATGTTTTGTTGGTTGTCATCATTTTTCCCTAATTTGGCATTGAAGTCGCCTAATACTGTTACATATTATGCTTTTTTTTATGGATTGCATTCGTAATGTCTTCATAAAATTGTTCAGCTTCGCTTTCTTCAGATTTACTGGTTGGTGCATATACCTGTATTATTTGTAGGGAGTATCTTTTACTAAGTTCAAGCGTTATATAGATAACACGGTCAGATATAGCTTGCATCTTTGTTATAAGATGCTTTATAAGTTTATTTATTTTTCCCGCTGCTGATCATGTAAGTCAGTGATACAGCCTTAGTAACAAAACGTGTAAGTCGGTGATTATATTTGTTTGCTACTTTTTCTTGACAACGGAACTTAATACTATTATTAAGTTCCTAGGATAATAAAATTAGCAAAGCAAGATGCAGATTTAGACGTTTTGTTTCTAAATTGCAAGTGTTTATGTGACATGTGACACTCATAGGTAACACGACTCACGAAAATTAATCCTGGTGACAGGTGACAAACCGCGACTTCGTCTTGGCTTGTACTTGCCTACCTCAAATGTTAATAGGTCCTTACATTCCTTGTGACTTAAATAGCTAATAATCACCACTCCCCATATATGTGACTGTTCTTCCTTATTATACTGATACAGCAAATGACCTGTTTTAAGTGTAGTTGCTTTTTCACCTTTTAGTCTGGTTTCGCACAGACCAAGGATATCCCACTTGACGTCTAGTTCATGTTCTAATCTGATTTGATGTTCTTCGAGTCTCATTGTGCGAATATTATATGTTGCTACTCGCAATGTTTTGTTAGAGGTATTTCTTGTCGATTTTTTGCCTCCCCCAGAATCCGAAATGAGGCGGTCTGATACTTGTTCAGAGTGGGAATGCGAGTTGCACATTCTACCCACCTGGGGTTTATATTTTTTGAATTTCGACATTTTGCATGGAGTATAAAGGGATTTTGCAGTTACAACGCTACGCTTGCCGAGCGGGTTGGCGAGTGGAGAGGATAATGGAAGGATGAATAGATATTGTGTAGATAGGATTTTAAGGTTAGGACATGATCTCCTCACAAGCAAAGTAGCTGGGAGAAGATCAAGACTCGCGTGGGCAGGGTCGCTTCCCTGAAGTAGACCTGTCCTTTACCGGGATCGTAGACAGCAATGGATTAAAATCAATTTCGTATGTTAGGATATTCTTTGCATAAAATATTGATTATTTTTGTGATTCGGAGCAACTTTTTGCGATAAAACTAGGCCTAACGATGATTTTTAAATTTTTGGGATTCGGTTTACTGTGTAAAATTATTTAAAAATTCTGAAAGTAACCCTTTCTCTTCTTCATTTATTATAGTCCAGTCATTATATCATTTTTGTTTGAAAGTGAACCGAAATTTAAAATTCCTTTTTTGGGGTGTTGGGGGTGGGTCCAGCAAAGCTGAACTTCAAGTTGTCGACCAAGATTTCCTATGTGCTATTTCCACCATCTTAAAAAAAAGGTGCCTTTGATTTTTTGCGATAACTTGGTTACCGTTAACGGTATGTGAAAATGAAATGGACCTTTCATTTAGAGTTTTTTGTACTCTACAATTTATGTTCAATTACTTTTCCACGTGCGAGCGATATTAGACGTGATATCGAACGCGAAAGAAAAGCGTGAACGGGTCGAGATTTGTTTTCGCGCCTCTTCGCTTTTATTTCGTTTATCGACCTATTTATCCAAAAAGTAGTTATTATAAAACTTGTAGAGCTTGAAAATACCTACGTTTATTTTTGACAAAATCGAAATTTTCATCGACAAAAGTTGATTAGAATTGAAAATTACATTCAAATATGCAATTGCACCGATCTATCATAAAAAATCAGATTTTCTTATTTTTTTACACATTGATTCTAAATATTTTAAAACGTTATAAATTACTTTTAAGTTTTGAAGCATTGTCTCTCTTATCTACTATACAACTTTTGTAGATAAAAATTTTCGATTTTGTCAAAAATAAACGTACTTTACTCATGAGCAAAATTCATATTTTTTGACAAACTTCGTATACGGCTTGACAAAATTGATAGCTGACGGTTGCATTTTAAGTTTTGGACCATGCAGAACTTTTTATCAAGAATACATTTTGTTCCTAAAACCAATAATAAAAAAAAATCCATATGATTCCAACTTAAGTATACACACTGTATATGTGTGGAAAATTTTAAACGGCTTGCTGTAGTTTTATAATGACTGTTTGAGCTAGATCTAGATATGTGGTCTACGAAACAAAGTACTTTTTCTTACTTATATTAGATTTTATTGAAAACTACACCGAATTGGACTGTAGTGCGGGAGTCTTTAGAAATATTATTTGCAAATCACCCTAATATCCTTCAAACGAAGGAACACGAACTATTTGATGAAATTGTTAACGTCAAAGAGTTTGTTAACAGAAGATAAGTTATCACAGTAGAATTCTGCAAAAGCTGCTGTGGATATTCGATGGATAGAACTGTTTAGTCATTTTAAAAAAAACTATTGCTTACGACAATGTGTTGCAACTAGTGAAATATGGCTTATATCTCCCAGCGAGCAATGCGTAAGTGGAAAGAGTGTTTCTATGCTTAATCACTTAATCAGTACTGGACCAAGGAAAAAGGTCAATTAAGTATAGAAACTTTAAAAGCTCTATTAACTGTTCGTTATAATATTGCTTTGAATAATGAATTTTCTGATTTGTTAATAGAAAATAAAGATGTGCTGAAACAAATAAATAACTCACCAAAATAAGTATAATTGAGTACATCAGTATATTATGAATTGTTACAAATAAATATGATAAGAATTAGGTTTGCTTAGTTATTCACGAAACATTTTTAGATTTCTTCCGCTGATAAGTTATATTTACTTATATATACGTTAAATACTTAAATAAAGTAAAGAAATTTCGTTGTGTTTCGTTTTTTGTTTTAGAATTATAATCACCGTATGTTAGGTACATTTGACGGACTACCTTCAAATTCGTGAAAATGGCTGCTGTGAAGATCCGTGCCTCGCGTTGTAGATCTTTGAAGAAGACATCAAGGAAAGTATCCAACACTGCTACATACTCTTACTAAAGTAAGTTCTTTTGTTATTTAGTGAAGTTCACCCAAGTTGAAATAATAACAACCACTTTTGCCACGTGTGTTAATGTTAAAAATTAATTTTAAGTACCAATTTATTTACATGGTTATGGAATGTAAAAAGAACAGCAAAAACAAAAAAACAAGGACAAATGATCAAAGGCAAAAAGACGCGCTAAAACACGTTACAAATCTTTTTATCGTTCATCAAAGTTTAACTCCTTAAAACAATGCATAATTTGTTTAAATAAACACTTAATTGATTTAACCTACATCAGCCCTTCTGTGGTTGACCAAACGAAATCATGTGATCTATAATCTGTTTTAACAGCAATACCTAAAATCAATATTGTTAGGCTTGAAATACATTAATAAAACCCGGAAAATACCTTAAAAGCGCCGGAAATTCACAATTTAATTAATTTTACACCTAAATGTTCCGAGTTACTCTAAAATTCCTATGAGCCTTACGTAGCGCCTGCCGTGGCGCGATCTTGATCCAAATTTCGTTCGAATTCCATAAGGGGTTGCCTGCAGGAAGTTACTCCGCTGTTCACCGAAGTCATGGCGAAGATCTCTAGCCCTCACATTGCTGCCATTAACATGGATAGCTAACTGAAACACATAAGCATGCCCCAATGACCTAATTTCGCTACGTTTGACCCAATTTTAGCTACTTGAGTTAGTACATCATTGTTTTTCTATTCCTGGCTCTCACACGCTTACTATTGTTGCAGAAGTGTTTAGTTATTATCGTAACCAGGCTTAAACAGTTATCTGACAACCTTGGATTTCATTTGCCTTCACCCGAAACTATGGTGCAGCTGTGCTTGTGTTTTGGCCCCATTAGTGCTTTGTAGACGTGCGAACGTATTTTGAGGGTGTACGGTGCTCACAAGACATCGAAAACCCAGGCATTGTCACAAACCGTACGCTCTTGCCATTTTAAAAAGCATTAAATCTGTCTAACTTGAATGTTCCTTGTTATTTTAAGCTCTATTTAAGATTACAGCTCACTACTGTATGTTTCCAATACTTTTTCGCCTTAAATTAGCTGTCTTGTTTTAACCCTTTAGATTTTAACTGAAATTTGTAATTATTGCACTTTTTTCAACTACAAACATTTATTTTTTATCTTTAGAATTCTCTTCATATTGAGTCTTCTGCTAGTTATATGATTCTCTATCATTTATTCTTATTAATTTACAATATTGCTTACAAAACTAATTTATTTAACTCAAAATTCTGTAAAACAATTTGGGCCCTGATATATCATAGCAATATTTTGAAAAGTAACATGGTCTTTTGACTGCAACATAAACTTCAATAAAAAACAACTAACATCTACACACAAATACTTATTGAGAATTGCATACTAAAGAGTTTTCCATTAAGAAGTCCCATTTTAAATTTCGCCGCATTTTTGATCTGTTGAATAGTAATCCTTGAGCCCTTGACATTTGTCAGTAAAAATATACGATTTAAGAAAATGGCACGATACACGCTCCAACAACGTAAAGAAATAGTGAACATTGAGTTGCAGTGCTGCGCGAGAAATTTCTTGGGCGCGTTATTTGGCCCCCAGATCTTGCGACTTAACTCCGTTAGAGTTTTTTCTTTGGGGCTGCGTGAAGAAAAGAGTTTACGCTAATGCCCCGCAAACAATTCCAGTCCTGAAAGACTATATTCGAGCTGTTATTCGCCAGATAGAGCCTCAGTTGTGCAAAAATGTCATGCAAAACTTCCTCAGAATGACCATTTGCACACAGAGTCGAAATTTACTTGATATTATTTTCTACAAGTAATCGTAGAGTTTGTACTTTGAATTTAAATAAATATTTGTGTAATACTTAAAATGGGACTTCTTATTGGAAAACCCTTTATAAGCACATATGCAGTGCTATTACTACCACAAAAACTAGGAATATGTATTTTTTCAGCGGCATGATTTAATTAGCAAAAACTAAGATTATTTCTTGTTTAGAAAACGATATACCTATTCGGAAAATTGCATGCCTATGTAGTTATATATTGTAGCAGTGGCTTATGTGGCACTTAATTAAATTTGAAAATAACCTTCCTCGGATATTGGAACTAACAATATTTAGTATCAAATTGTTTCTTCGTCATTTGTTTCTGAATATACAAGAACTAGATTACACATAGTTATTTCCCAAAATATTCAACGTGGCAGCATGATTGGGAGGGAAGAGGAAAACGGGGTTACTTTTATAATTTTTAAATAATTGTATGTAATAAAAAGAATGCGAAGAACTTTTAAATCTAGGTGTAGTACTTAGTTTTATGACAAAAAGTTGCCCCGAATCACAAACATTTTATGGGAAGAGTTTTCTTGTATAAATGATTATCGTCCATGGAATACAAAAATGCATGAACAGTCAATTACGTTTACGAACTGTACATGTCTGTAAATTTAAATAGCAAGTTGCCTGGAGTAGGGCTAACCACTGTTAAAAAATAGAAAAAAAGAAAATTCATTTTATTGATGAAAAATGAGTAATAATTTTTTTACTGAAATTTGGATTACGACCATTTTTGCTTCGGTTCTGAGCAACTTCTTTCAATAAAACAAGCTTACGATGATTTATCGTCCCTTTTTTCCATTTATTTTTCATGGTAGTAACTACTGGTTTGCAAAATTATTTGACGATTCAGAATGCTTTTTATTATACATACAATCTTGTATTGACCTTCATTTGAAATCCATCAGAAAATATATAAGAAAGAAATACAGGGTTGTGAAAATGAGAGTCGCATTTTAATAAGTGACTCTCTAAAAGTACCACTGATATACTGACCCCGGTTTTCAAAGAGCGTTTTTGCTAGTGTGTAAAAACACTGTAAAAATTTCCTAGAAACTTCATGATATGGTCTGAGATTTCAGAAACCGTTGTCTTATTCCAAACACGTTTGTTTAAAAAATATACGCAGTTTACCGAAAGGTATAGAAAAAATTGTGCATTATTTAGATGCGTATACAAATCTATTTACTTATTTACCTAAATAAAATACATTTAAGAAATTCCCAGTATATCAGACTTTCTTTGCGAGAACCACTGTACTTTGTACTAGCAGAAGATACATATGGCGCACGCGCAGCGTTGCCAGGTCACAAAAAGAGAATTATCGTATCGACAGTCAAAAATTATCGTACATTAATTAAATCGTACAAAATACTAGAAAAAATTATCTTATTATAAAATTACGGTCTCTTTCTCTTTCTTATTTTTTTTTTATTATTTTTACCATGTTTTGACTTTTATAAAATAAAACAACAGTCGCCATATTAGTCGCCTGGTATATTTACGTATTATCTAAAACAAAATTAATAATTATTATTTTGACAATACTTCGAAAATGTACTTACTAATCGACTCACCTAGCGGCCCTTTTACAAACGAAACAAATATATTTATATAAACAAACAACAAAGAATACATTTACAAAATACTTATAATTGTGTCCTCAAAGACAATATCTGCATTTTCGGTTTCCTGTTGGATTTTTTTCGTCGGCACAAAGGTTGGCAGTTATCATGCTTTTTTGTCACTAGGTTTAAAAACTATAGGTAACAGTTTTTTTTTCTAAACAGATATGCTGGGAAGATAACATCACTTTATTATTTCTGTTGCAATTTAGTCCTGTATTTAGTTTTTATTTAATTTGCTTATTAGAAAACTGTCTTTTGCAACTTCCGCTTGAATGGGACAATTAATTATAAGACGTTTAAAATAAAATCACATAAATCAGAAATAATAAATAATGTTTCCCCATGATAATTAAACTAATACGGAACGTGAGCAGCGGTAACAAGTCTATTGAAATATAAAACTCTATAATAACTTACTTTTTATTTACCTCTATCCAAATTATCGTACATCTTGCAACACTGCGCACGCGTGAGAATAATTTTGTCGGACGGGAACCAAGCAGAGTTGCGTGCGCGTAGGCGACAGCGATGAATTGTTTTAAGTTTCCATTCCACAGTCATCTACATCTGAATACTCAGATGCAGATGACTTTCATTAGTTTTGAAAATTGTTGCATTTGGCTGCACTTCGGATTCTTATAGCTGTGCTGTAGGTAGATCGATGGTGAGCGCTTAGCGCTAGCGCCATCTAGCGGTACTAGACATAAGCTGATTGAGTAGGGGAATGCACATAATGTTTAAATTCAGAACACCGACAACAGTGTGAAATAAATCTTTCTTTATTTATTAAAGTACGTGACACTATTTTCTCCATTTATATATTGAAGGAAAATCATGTAAACAAATAAATATCTACAACAAGGGACTACTTCTAAGTTATCCCGTAATTCCAATCCATCAAACTAGTCTCCCTGCCATCTACTGCTTGTTCAAATTTAAGCAGTACCTCAAAATCTATTAAATTAGCAACATAGCAACCCACTTATGCAGTTTCTGTCCTAAATGGAAACGCGAATACTAGAAAATCTGAAAAACTAAAATTCTAAGAAATACTTAAAATGATGTCTAATTTATATTTGCTGGTGATCCGCCACATTAATTGAACCAATAACCAAACATTTGAATGAACTTGTCGAACTGAAATCGAGATGCAAATATAAAGTCTGATTATTTATTCATTCATAACAAAACGGCAACTACGAAACAACTCACACAAAAATTTGTTGGTTATACTAAAAATAAAAACAGCACGTTTGCATGTTATTCTGTTGATTAAGAAATAGCAGACTTTCTATGAATGCCCATTGCAAGATGCTAATCTGTTATGTAACTGACATCGCTATTGACAGCCTCCAGCTTATCAACGCCTGAGCTTAATATATCGCAGCTGGCGCTTGTGCGTGTTATATGCATCCTTACGTGATTTAGCCCGTCTCCGTTGTCGTATTGGCATTGTTTACCATTGCACATTTCACTGACATTGTTCACTATGACACAGAACACGGACTCTTTCATGCTCTGAAATGCAGTAAGCAATGGACCTCGTATGGGATCAAATGAAATGGCCAATCTGTACCATGATTGGTATATATCTTAATATTTATGTCGATACAATATGGGTTAAATATTAAGTAGAATCAAAGAGGAAATTGTTTGTGATTATTAGTGAATCGTATGATGATTGGTGATTATCCATAACCGTAATTAAATAAATAACGGCTTGGTAAAAGTAAAACCTGTTTATTTTCGAACAACTGTAATATAAGTTGGGATAATAGTACTTATGTAATAGTATATTATACTACAACTTTTGATCATTAGAAGTCGACATTAATTAAAATGGAAGGTGTTCAAACTATAATAGTATGATCAAAAATTATTATTATTTAGTATGGCTATGGAATACTTCCTAATTTATGAATGCAACTATAACTCACTTAAAAAGCCAATGTCAGGTTTGATATTTAAGTGTAAATGTAGTTGCATTCATAAATTAGAAAGTATTCCATGGCCATACTAGATGAAATTTTTGATCATACTTTAGACAGAAGGCACAAATACAAAGAGGAGGGAATGCTTAGAGAGCAAAGTAGATAAAACATAACATAAATGCAAAAGACGATCAATTACAACAAAACATAGAAGAAATTAGGGAACGATTAAGTAAGGTATTAAAACAAGGATTCAAAACTAGACTTTAAAAGAAAATAGAGATTGCAAATTAAAGTACGGCAAATTTAGTAAAGAACTACATAATTACAAAGTAGAAATATAAACTGAGGTTGATCATAAATTAGAGCATCAAAATAATATTGTGGGAAAATAAATGAAGGCTGTCAGGTGGTAAATAATAATTTAGAAATTAGATTGCTTAGAAAAAATGGGAGTATGCAGAATAAACCATTTAATGGTCACACTACTAACATGGAATACAAGGTGGAAATATTAAATTAACAAATGAAAGGAGCGAAAGACAATACAGACAAAGCAATCATTACTATGGTAGATCAAAATATTGAGGGCAAAGCGCAAACCTTAAATTTAAAAGAAGAGAAAAACATTTAAAAATAGCAGAGGTTGTTATAATAATTTAGCTCTATTTGTATACAGTTTAAGTCAAAATAAAATAGAGAAATTTGAAAGGAATGATGGAATCGACCCGAGACTAGAATTATTAATCGCAGATACAAGAAAAGTATATGGGCAATTATATGATTACCAAACAGAATTAAGAATAATGAGGGATAGTTTAGGCGATAGTGGATTAAATTGGTTTGTTTTAAATAAACAATATTGAAATGGTTTAAATTTTGAAAACATTTTTTTAGATTATTATTGGGTCGAAAACAAACAACTGATATTTAAAGATGTACTTACTTAATTCCACGTAGAGAGGAAAGTCGTTGTTTGCTTTCGCCCCAATAATAGTCCAGAAAATTGTTTTTTAAAATCTTGGAAGCCATTCCATTGCTTTTTATTTAAACTGAATCAATTTAATGCAAAAAAATCAGGATCTGGTCCATACTCACAATGAGGCGATTCAGTAAATTAATGTAAATTGAACACAGCCTTCCTCAAAACAATTAACATATTGTTTTTACACACGCTACATGTTTCGGTTTATCTCTTAAACCATCTTCAGGCTAAAAGATGAAGCTTATAAAACACGGGGAAAGAAACAGAGAGCAAACACCTCACCTAATGCAAAATTGGACAGTCATAAATAAACAATTAAAACTAAAACAGACAACGTGACCAACATGTTCAAGGAAATAAATTATTTGTTTATATACAACGGTCAGCCAAGGTGAGAACTGTAAAATACGTATAAAAGCCACAAAAAAACCGATAAATGGAGTAAGTTAAGCAATTAATCAAATTTTAAAATTTTAGATTGAGAAATATATAATTGCTACTGCAAACTCCGTGACCTCATTGAGGCAACGATCGTTTAACCGGGAGACAATTTCGAAGGTTTCGTAAAAATTTTAATTATTGCCTTTAGGGCAGACGTGAAGAATTTTAACATTGGCGTCCCGGTCAAATTTCTGATTATTCTCAATAATGTGAAAGGCAAAAGCCGATTCATTATAATCAAGATGTTGAATGTAATTTGTTTTTATTATAGAAATGTGTTCTTGCGACTCTTTTTATGTCGGCCAAACTGGGAGATCCTTCAAAAATCGCGTGTCTGAACACATTTCTTTAATAAAACCAAATTACACTCAACATCTTGATTATAATAAATCGGCTTTTGCCTCTCACATTATTGAGAATAATCATAAATTTGACCGGGAGGCCAATGTTAAAATTCTTCACGTCTGCCCTAAAGGCAATAATTAAAATTTTTACGAAACCTTCTAAATTGTCTCCCGGTTAAACTATCGGTGCCTCAATGAGGTCACGGAGTTTGCAAACAGTAGCAATTATATATTTCTCAATCTAAAATTTTAAAATTTGATTAATTGCTTAGCTTACTCCATTTATCGGTTTTTTGTGGCTTTTATACGTATTTTACAGTTATCACCTTGGCTGACCGTTGTATATAAACAAATAATTTATTTCCTTGAACATGTTGGTCGCGTTGTCTGTTTTAATTTTAATTTTTTTATTTCTGACTGTCCAATTTTGACATTAGGTGAAGTGTTTGCTCTCTGTTTCTTTCCCCGTATTTTATAAGCTTTATCTTTTAGCCTGAAGATGATTTAACAGATAAACCGAAACATGTAGCGTGTGTAAAAAATATATGTTAATTGTTATGAGGAAGACTGTGTTTAATTTACATTAATCAGTTTAATGCACTACTACTTAAACTATCCCCTCTTATTCTTTAAATTGGGTAAGTAACTCTTTAAATATCAGTTGTTTTTTGTTTTCACCCCAATAACAATCTAGAAAATTGTTTTTAAAATCTTGAAAGCCATTCCATTGTTGTTTATTTAAATTGAATCAATTTAATACACTTCTGTTAGGTAATCATATAATTCATAGTGTGATGAAAAATCAGCTCTAAGCAAAGAAAAGTATGCCACACAAAAATATTATGAATTTTTCAACTTAGATAAAAGTTACGGTAACGGTACCAATTATTATAAACACATTAACAACTTATTTTAGAATAATAAAAATTTGGCAGCACTTTCCTTATTCAATCGTGCAAAGAGGATTCAGTCGCACGCCACTGGTGAACTGAAAAATGGTTTACCAAAAAAAAAAAGTTCTTGGAGACGCATGTACACACATCAAATCTGTAATTAATATTCCAACGCGGTTCAAAAAATAATAACATTTACGATTTTTTATCTCAAATTCATTTCGAAAACGAAGAACTTGTGAACCCATATTGATGGGAACTTTTTGTCTTAGAATAAGCCAAGGAACATACCAGTCAATTTTCTACACTTACTTAAGAAACACTTTGTATATTTGAACAATATTGGAATAGGTACTTATAAACCATGTACCAAATACCATAAGTGTGGAAGAAGGGCTAATAAATATAAATAAGTAATAAAAACATTGGAAATTATAAAGACATCATGACTGAGTAAAGCATTTTATGCTATCTCTTTATTATGGCCAATGTTTTTATTGCTTATTTATAATTATTGGCCTCTCATTATGATTTCTATCTAAAGCAATATTTGGCTCTCAATCGAAGTAAACATTGACCTTTTCATTCGCCACATATGCGGTTCATAATTTACTTGCATCCCAATGTGTTAGCAATTACTGCTTGATAACAGTCAGCAAACAAAGCGTTTAAAACGAACGACGCCGTTAGATTTGGTGCATAGACGTTAAATGCTGTAGGAAACATAAAATAGTATACTTTCCACTAAATACAAAATTTTTACTGCGCTTCAGAGCATCTACAAGATTGGTGTACTGTGCCGTAGTAAATAATGTCAGCGAAATTTTAGCAATTCTTATCATGCATTTCTTACTGCGTTTCAGAGCACTGGTGCACTGTGCAATAGTAAACAATGCCAATACCCTCTTCAGTGATGTTCACCGGTCGGTGCCTGATGCGGGCGATGAGTTCACCTGTCATAAATACCTACAAACTTTGCTAGGGTGATGAGTTAGCGTACACCCGCATTAAACCCTTGGCTAATAACTGTTAACTTTTACTTAAAAAAATGCGTTTCATAAAATGCCTACAACAGCTCATTGGAAAATATATATGATCCCTAGGCAATATACAAAAAATGGTCTTATGAAATGCATTTTATAAATTTGCTAGGCATTATATAAAATGCCTAGTTATTATATAAAATGACTAAATTATACAGGGTGTTGAAAAAAGGGTAAAATATTTTACCCACTTATAGATCTCATCAATACAAACAAATAAGTCCTAAATAAACATGGGCCCGGAAATGGTTCGTTTCTGAGATACAGAGTGTTAAAGTTTTCAAAAAAATATCCAGCCGCCCCTGGAATAAATAATTTAAATCTAAGTGTGCCAAAACATGATCATTAATAGCACTAGTAAACCTTCAAAGTTTCACTAAAATCGGTTATGGGGTTTTTAGATATTGAAGCATTTTATTTTTTATCTTAACAGGTTCAGAGACGTGCAAAAATATGGGCTTTAATTTATTTCTTGAAATTGAAGCGAGATCTGAAAAAATCTCAGAAAACAAAAAAGTTGCATTTTTAGTTACTCTATAAAAAAATATATAAAAATTGCAAAATATGTCGTGGGCGTTATTTTTTTGTGCAAGTACCTAATCATTATGCCCCCCTGGGCACGCCCCTGGAATTACTACATCAATTGTAATAGGTCCAAAAGATATTTCATAAAGTTATAAACAAACTCCAAAAATTTCATTAAAATCGCTCAAAGAGTTTTTAGATAACATAAAAAAACGAATTAAAAAATGTTTTAACACCCTGTATCTCGGAAACGAAGCGTTTCCGGACCCATGTTTATTAGGACATTTATATTTGTATGAATGAGATCTATAAGTGGGTAAAATATTTTACCCTTTTTTCAACACCCTCTATAAGTTGCCTGTAATATACAGGGTGGTCCACTTTTTTGTAGCAGAACTTTAATAGTATATAGAAAAAATTATTTCAAGGCGAAAATTTTATATAAACATAGGCCCTGAAACTCTTCGTTTTAAAGATACAGGGCGTTCAAATTTTCGAAAAAATATAATTTTCTTTTTACAGTATCCCAACCAGGTGAGATAATTAAACTAAATTTGGTGTGCAGCTCTATCCTAAATGGTACTACATTCTGTGACAATATCAAGGCCCTCGATCGACCAGTGGCGGAGATGTAGGGTTTCTCGATCAATAAATTTAAAAATTCACTAGTACGACCCTGTTCAAAATCGAAATTGTTTATTTCTTCAAAAAAAAGCGTTTAATTCTCTACAAAAAATGTCTCTTCACATTTCTCCATATCTCCCACGGTTGCGTAGCAATTTTCAATAGTTTGGTCAAATTCATGTTTTTCATTCAAAATAAACTCGAACTAGCTTTGGGGTAGAATATTCACTTTTCTTTACAAAATAAGGAAATGCTAGCCGTTTTTCGTACTTATGCTAATAATGGAAGAAGAAATTAACGAACTTTATTTTCAATGTCCAGTAATAAGTAATAAAGAATCTAACTTATTTAATTAGAATATTCTATCCCAAAACTAGTTCGAGTTTATTTTGAATGAAAAACATGAATTTGACCAAACTATTGAAAATTGCTACGCAACCGTGGGAGATATGGAGAAATGTGAAGAGACATTTTTTGTAGAGAATTAAACGCTTTTTTTTTGAAGAAATAAACAATTTCGATTTTGAACAGGATCGTACTAGTGAATTTTTAAATTTATTGATCGAGAAACCCCACATCTCCGCCACTGGTCGATCGAGGACCTTGATATTGTGACAGAATGTAGTACCATTTAGGATAGAGCTGCACACCAAATTTAGTTTAATTATCTCACCTGGTTGGGATACTGTAAAAAGAAAATTATATTTTTTCGAAAATTTGAACGCCCTGTATCTTTAAAACGAAGAGTTTCAGGGCCTATGATCATATGAAATTTTCGCCTTAAAATACGTTTTTCTATATACTATTAAAGTCCTGCTACAAAAAAGTGGACCACCCTGTATACAGTGTGTCCCAGGATAGATATTACAAGATTTGAGATGGACTAAAAATGTTTGAATTTTATTTTAAGATCGTGGGATTAGGTCCTGCTCGGTCTGAAGAGAATGTTAAGTTTTTGAAAAAATAAGTCGGCCTTGACGGTGAAGCGAAAACTTTTTTCTTTTCAGGTGAACTACCCTTTTTGTTCCTGATACGGAAAAATTTTACCACAAAAAGTTGTTCAGAATGACAAATTATAGACCTATACACAATTTCAGGAAGATTTACCTTCTTAAATTAAACCCTTATTTAGGATAAAAAAAAATAAATTGTATTTTCTTCTGAAGTAAACTACCCTTTTCGTTTATAATACGGCAAAATTTGAATAAGAAAAATGGTTCAGACTGATAAATTATGGTCCTATACAAAATTTTAGGAAGGTCTACCTCCTTAAATTGAACCCTTATTTTTAGATTTAAAAAATTGTCTTTTCTTTTCAGGTAACCTACCCTTTTCGTTTATAATACGGCAAAATTTTACTAAGGAAAGTTGTTCAGAATAATAAATTGTGACCCTATGCCAACTGTCAGGAAGTTCTACCTACTTAGATCAAACCGTCACTTATAAATAAATAAATACAATTTTAACGGTTTAATTTAATTAGGTAGATCTTCCTGAAATTTTGTATAGGGCCATAATTTATCATTCGGAACAACTTTTCTTGGTAAAATGTTGCCGTATCATAGACAGAAAGAATAGTTTACCAGAACAGAAAATAGTTTTCGCTTCACCGTCAAGGCCGACTTGTTTTGTTCAAAAACTGAAAATATTCTTAAAATTCTCTTCAGACCAAGCAGGACCTAATCCCACAATCGTAAATTAATATTCAAACATTTTTAGTCTATTTCACCTCTTGCAACATCAATCCTAGGACACACTGTATATGAGCAAACGCGAACAGATTTTGAATAAACTTATGACGCAAATTAGGACCATGTTCAGTCTACTAACAACTGTTATACCTAGCATAATGGCTATACATAATTAATAGTAATTCCGTTGCGCTATCACCTGCACACTTCAACATCTCAGGTGTAACGTCATCGCTTTCCCAATTTTCATTATTGCAATAGCTTCTTCTAAGTAATTTTGGTAAATCGTAATGTTGATTGTCTGGATATATTTTCTTTACCTTTCTTGCTGTTTGCTTACTACTTCGGCTCATGTTCTTCTAGTAATTATAAAATATCTCTTCCATCTTTGCATGATCTGCACTTCTTCTCTGATGATATCGCCTTTTTCGTCTGTTCTTTAAAGTTATGTCTTTTTTATACATCTATAAATTAATAATTTTTGGTTTTCTGTGTATGTATCCTTAATATTGTGTCCAAAATGAATACATGATTGTTTCATCGATTTTTTCATCTTGTCTCTTACTTTGTTTCTGTGACTTTTACATTCTTCATGGTGTTCTTGTGTCCTTGTTAAGAAGTATTTTTTCTATTTCTTTTTCTTTTTCCGTACAAAGTTCTTTATCGTTTTTGACCACCATGCTTCGTTGCTTATTTTCGTGATGCCACATATTTCTTTACTTATTTATAGAATAGAAAAGTACCTAATTACAATTTTCCGGCTACAGTATTATAACCAATGAAATTATCCTTTACACTTCATCCTTATATATGTTTCTTATTTTCGATACATTTAGTGCAGTGCCTCTTATCTTCTTTTTCACTACATTCCTTGGTTCTTCTACTCGATCAGCTAATTTTACCTTCCACTCCAATATAAACAGGTAATGGTCGTTCCCAGTTTCTGCATCTGTTTTTACGCTTACTTCTTTTACTTGCTGCCAGGCCTTTTTCTGCACTTGGAAATAATCTCTTACTAACCTATTACGATTAGGTACTATGGTTCTACCGTGTGTTTTTATACTTGTCACTATGCATAAACCTTGATTTCGCTACGACTAAATTATGTACTATGCAGAGTTCTAATGTTTTCGGGCTGTTAGAGATTGTGGTTTCTTTCCCTTGTTTGCTGAAACATTCCTCTATTTTTCTATTATTTCTCCCTACACTACCATTACGGTCCCCCATCACAATCACATCATTACCGGTAACGTCTATGGCTTCTAGTAATTGTTCGAAAAACTGTTCCTTTTCTTTATCTTTTCAATCTTTGTAAGCTAGTATTACTGCATACTGCCATTTCACCCGATTGTGCTTATCGACCAGCTATATGAAGCTGACAGTGTAGTGCGAAAGTTAAAGAGACACAGACCTGTCGCGTTAACCCATAGATACAATTGTTGCAATTGGTTAACGGTGTTGGCTGCTCCTTAGAGGCGCAAGAGGCGTAAGGGCTCTAACATCCCAGCCGTCCACAGCCTGTATATCAGTACAAAAAAGTAACTATTCTATAACTGAACATATATTTTATCATCTACCCTACCATTATAATGTCAAAAGGTTTAAGTAATGAAATCCGGAGGCAGTTATCCAATACCGCTTAAAACATGTAAAACAATATATACGAAGTATGTCAACATAACATAAATTATGCGTCAACACACTCGCTGGTATTGCTGCACCGAACGGCTGGCAGCTTCCGTGGGCGATTCGAAATAGGCTCCAAATTTATATGGCAATTCTGGGAGAAAACGCTAAAGCAGCAAAAGTGAGCTAGCAGTTTCAATATGCTGAAAAGTGAACTGCGCTGTAGCCGAGCACGTAGTAAACTGGAGCACTTATTTACAAACATATTCGATCTCCGAGTATTGTTTTTACAATAAATTAGTTCTTGTCGGTATAACTGCTTGCAGAACAACGAGAAGCAGGACTGCCGTTTACTAAATTGCCTAATATGCGTTAACACATGCCGAGGCCCTATAATTCAAATCATGTTATTTTTATTGTTTATAAATAGATATTCACAATAATCCCTAAAAGGATAAAAAGACGATAAAAGTGAAAAGAAACAGGGAGTTAACATTTTTGGTTTTTTGCGCTGTGAGTTTATTTTAGATTAAAACGGGGTAGAAAGCTAGTTACTTATGTTACACTTATGTACATTTTGTAGTGTGTTTGAATAATTCTTGTTCTGTGTATATGATGTTTCCTTTTGGATTATTAAAACCAAAAATCGTTGCTGTATTTAGATTAAAACACCTCCAGAATGTAGGTGAGTCATTAAATATTATTTTTGCTAGTAATTGTTAAAAATTCAGAGCCCCCCAAATACAATTATCACGAGCCGCCACTGGTGGTTAATAATTAACAAAAGAAACATCAAATTCGTAGGTCAAACTGATTTCCCACTAGAATAATATTGCAAGTATAAGTTTCACCAGCATACTAAACGTTTATTGCAATCGGATTGATTGCAGTCTTTCATAAAAAAAAGACTTTACTATATTTAAGATATTTAAAGGAATACATAAATGGTACAGTTGCTTTTGTGTTTCCAACGAGATAACTTATTTTTATATTTATTAACTTATATTTTTTACCAGTTTGTAAATATTAATGCAAGACAAATAATTGCTAAAAATGAGAGATTGATTAAAAAACACCTGATTAGTGCCATAAACACTATTACAAGTTGTCCCATACTTGTCTCTTCAGCCCTATAACTTTGTTATTTTAAAAAGATATCTATATTAAACTTATATACGAGGAGCGTTCAAATATGAATTATAATTTGAATTACGCGCCAAAAGACAAATACATGCCCAGCAGTTGTATACATTAATTAATGCTCTGGAACAATTCCCAACTTCATTCAGTCGTTAAGTTGTCACAATTAATTTTCGTTCAATTGGCAAGCAGAGTGCAGTGGGAGTGTATTCAAGCGTCGAACAACGCATTATTAGTAAGTTTCTTATTAACGAAGATATCAAACCATAAGAAATTTGTGTAAGAATTAAAAGACAGTCTGTTTGAAGATGGCTGCAAAGGTGCTAATTATGAACCGCATTCTCGCCGTCCAAAAACATTGAAAACAGAAGAGAATGTTGACAGAGTAAAATGCACTTATTTGAAACGATCGGCGAATTACAGTGAAGGATATTCCTTTTTGCATTAAATATCACTAGGGGTAACTTAATAATGCTCGACCCCATTTCTCTCTTCACATGTTGACTAGGATTCAAAAATTGAAATTGACCGTGCTGCCCCATTTACCATACATTTTGGACCTTGCTGTATCAGTTTTTTTTATTTTTTTGAATCCTTAAAAGAGTTTCTATGAGAAAAATACTTCGTTGTAATGAATAAGTCATCGAAATTGTTCGGGAATGAGTGCAACAGCAGCCAAAAGAATTTTTTCTCGTGGAATACAGAAACTTCCGGAAAGATGGCACCAGTTTATTAAAAGAGAGGTAAACTGAGTAGAGAAATTACGTGATATACATTCAAGTCCTTGTGTTTGTTTTTGAATAAATACGCTCCTCGTGTATTCTAAAATGGGGGCAAAGTGTCTATAAGATGGCTATCTGCACTCATGTAATATTCAACTTTTTTCCAAATGACACGCTATACTTACACGTGATAGTACTTTTTATTCTCTTTACAACTATGTAAACATATATGGGTATTACATTAGAAAATTTTTGAGAAAAATCCGATTGAAGGTTTAAGCGTGATTTGCCATAGAAATCGCTTATTTTACTTCCCTCGTCTGAAAGACGAAGGAAGTATTGTTTGTAATCACGAAAAAATCACTTTCCAAGATTTTTTCAGATCTTTACGTTTCAAGGTCCCTAGATGACGAAAAAGAGGTTTTCTGAATTCCGCCAGTCTGTCTGTCTGTCTGTCCGTCTGTGTGTCTGTCTGTTGGCAGTATAGCTCAAAAACTATTTGTCGGAGGAAGACGATATTTTGAATACATATTATACAGGGTGTCTTAAAAAGAATGGGACATCGATTAGTTATAGATTCCTTACGTCATAATTAATCGACTAAACCTAATATACCTTAGTACAAAGTCCCTTCAGTAAGAAGCTATAGGGTGATGAAGTTCAATTTTTTAATTTTAATTTTTTTGTTAATTTCCACAAATGTAGATATATCGATTTGAATTTTGGTATACGTGCTTATTATTATGTACTACACTAACAATTTTTTTTTCATAAATTAGACTTGACCGTAAGATGCACTTTACCTATCTTTGAAAACTTTTTTTTAACTCTAACTTCGTTATCTGTCAAATTTTGAAATTTTTGGTTATTATCTGAAAGAGAATTAAAAATCACAAAAATAATGTACTCTTAGTTCTTAAGCCTATAAGCAACCGTTTACCTTAAAATGCCCGTCAAAGGTTTTTGGTAGTCATTAACACCTGCAATTATTAAGTAGCCATGATCACAAAAACAATGGTCATCTAATAAAAACAATGATAAATCAATTAATGACATTAGTGACATAAGAATTTGTTCTTTTATGTTTAAGAAAATGCCGCTACATAACGAATTCTCCAATGCTAGAAGGTTTGTTATGTCGCAGAATTTTCGTAAGCACAAAAGACAAAAAACTGATGTCACCAACGTCATTAATTGATTTCTTGTTGTTGTTTACTAGATTACAATCATTACCCATTGTTTTTGTGATCATGACTACTTGATAATTGCACGTCTTAATGACAACCAAAAACCTGTGATAGGCATTTTAAGGTAAACGGTTGCTCTTACGCTTATGAGCTAAGAGTACATGATTTTTGTTCTTTTTAATTCTCTTTCAGATAATAATCTAAACTTTTAGAAAGTGTTACAGATAACGAAGTTAGAGCTAAAAAACGTTTTGAAAGATAGGTAAAGTTCCTTTTACAGTCAAGTATAGTTTATCAAATTTTTCCTGTTAGTGTGTTACATAATAGTAAGCATGTATACCAAAATTCAAATCGGCATCTCTACATTTGTGGAAATTACCAAAAAAATAAAAAATAAAAATTTGAACTTCAAGGCCCTATAACTTCTTACTGAAGGGACTTTGTACTAAGGTATAGTATGTTTAATCGATTTATTATGACGTAAGGAATCTATGACTAATCGGTATCCCATTCCTTTTGGGACACCCTGTATATCTACCTTGCATTAAACCGGTACAATTTCATACAAATATATACAGGGTGCGCACCTTAAAAAATAAAATTTTGTTTATTTTTGTGTTAATTTTGAAATAAAAGGAAGTAATAACTTTCACATAGGTCAGGCTTTACATTTGCCGAAAATAAGACACAACCGATAAAGTATAATGTCACAAGAGTAAAAATGTTTCAACCATTACACCGTGCTCTTCGAGAGACGCGCGCACCTGACTTTTCCCGAAGAGACGCGGTAGCGCAGATGGAATTTCGCCGTACTTATATCCTCTGCGGAGATTCGGTTAAGATCGAGCATTCTGCAGAGCTGCAGATGCGGCGGGTTCAAACCGCATCGGGATCCATTTATTTTATTTGAAAATGTATTTAATTTATTAGAAACGTGAAGATATTTGTACTCCTAACTTAATTTGATTTTTAAAATTATTTAGTGCCAGAATGTTGACGAGGGAAGTTCTGGGTAAAGCCTTTCACAGATTTTTTGTAATTGTTATCTAGTCGACGATGAAAACAATAGCGTGGTTTAAAAAATATCATTTATATTCATATAACGTTAATTGACTTTATGCTAACAACTAGTTATTTATACATAACTACACAAATTGTTTAAAATTGCCACCGTCGTTATTTGAGCAAAGATCTAAGCTATACAGAATACGTCTAGTTGTCGCTTCTAATAAATTTTCTCTAGTAAATGTTTGCACAGTCTGCTCTTATTAGGTTTCTAAGTCATCTACAAAAAATCCAAGGGCGTGAGGTCAGAAGAATGAGCTGGCCATTCTGCTCTACCGTATGTTTCCATCCACCTCTAAGGAAAATTAACATCTAAGTAATTTTGCACAATAGCACTGCTATGTGCTGGAGCACCATCCTGTTGATAAAACATGTTCAGTCTTGTATGAAGAGGTACATTTTCCATTAGTTCCGGCAATACCTCGTTCAGAAAATGCAACAAGCCTACTATGTTCCTCCATGGAATAAAATGCCCGAACGTTACTTCTTTTACTAGATAACCATCAAGTATCCCAGACCAGACATTAATGCCGAAGATACATTGATTATTCCCTTCTCTCATCCAGTTCCGTGCAGCTGTTTCGTGCACCATTATCTAGTATTTTGTGTCAAAACCAATCCGTTATTATGGAATCGACTTTCATCAGACCACAATATTCGTCTCAAGAAATTATATTGTTGAGTACTCTGCAGTAGGATCCAAGCAATAAACGTACTATCGGGAGCAATTGAAAGTAAGCGGAATGACGATAGCATGCATATTTTAGTAGTGTAAATGGAGTTTTTAAATATCAAGTACCTGCTTGCATAAATCAGTATTTAACCAATTGAAAATGTTAGAGCTAACATTGCCAGGCGAACTCCTAGGCAGCATTTAAAGTGTCGGTCGTTAAATCGTAGTTGATCCATAGTTGCTCAAAGTGGGGCTGAGTTTTAATAATAAATGAAGGACTTGAAGTCTTCCCCACGAATTCGTGGGGAAGACTTCAAGTCCTTCATTTATTATTGTGTCGGTCGTTCACATTCAATTGATCCCGATAGTAGGTACGTCTTATATCTGGATCTTCAGGATCAAGTTTTAGTCCAGTCGTTGAAGGTAAAAATATGCTATTACCTCAGAATTCTTTGAACCTTGACCGATTGACGTGAAATTTGGTGAGTGGTTAGGGGATGGCTCAAGGAGCAAAAGTAACATAGTGCCGATGTGCGCTTTTACCCTAAGAGTGGGTGCCACCCCTTCTCGGGGGTGGAAATGGCTCACTCAAAATAACCCCGGAAATGTATAGAGGGACAAATTCTAAGTAAAAAATGTTTTATACAGTTTTTCGATAGATCGATATTTTTCGAGCTATTCCCGATTGAAGAATTTTTCGTGATAAAAATGTATGTTTTTGGACGGTTTTTCGCGAATAAGTCGAAAACTTCGCGTTCTATCAAATAAGTTGCAATAACCAAAAATGAAGCTTAGGAAACAGCAAAGAGATTGGTTGTGTATTATGAATGCTCTAGGTCCAAAATAAAAGAAGTTATGGCTCGTTAAAGAAGATTTTTTTTAAACAACTTTGTTCGAAGTAATCAACGTTAATTAACGAAAAACCGATGCATTTTTCGGGAAAAACTTATAGAACATTTTTTGTAGTGATTGAAAAGACCTTTAAAATGAGCACTGTTAAAAGTCGATTGCATTATAACTAAGCGAGTTACTTTGCAAAAACGGTGGGCCACTCGAATTTTTGAAAAGAAAAATGAGAGCTAAAGCCCCAGCCATTCCACCAGAATTGCTATTGACCATTATTCCTTTACAAATTACTTTATTTTAGTATTACTCATGTAATCCAAAAGTTTTTCGACATGCTCAGACTTTGCATATTCAAAAAGTAAAGGGTTGAAGGGCTCAGGAGGGGTGGTGCGAGCACTATAATGCAAACTTTTAACATTTATATCTCCGTTATTTTTTTTCCTACAGAAATAAACAAAAAACTAAAATGTTCGTTAAGAAAAAATCCACATTTTTGTACTATATTATTTTTTACTTTTTTTTTCATTAGTTTTAGTTATTTTCAAAATAAGGTACTTTTTTAAGAAATTTGAAAAATACGTTTTCCATTTTCATCATATTTTTTTCGAAAAATACGCATTCTAACCCGCCCAAACTTTTGGACTACATAAGTAATTCTAAAATAAAGTAATTTGTAAAGGGATAATGGTCAATATCAATTCTAGTGGAATGGCTGGGGTTTTATCGCTCATTTTTTTTTTTAAATTCGAGTGGCCCACCGTTTTTGCATCGTAACTCGCTTAGTTATAATGCAATCGACTTTTAACAGTGCTCATTTTAAAGGTCTTTTCAATCACTACAAAAAATGTTCTGTAAGTTTTTCCCGAAAAATGAATCGGTTTTCGTTAATTAACGTTGATTACTTCGAACCAAGTTGTTGTAAAAAAGAATCTTCTTCAACGAGCCATAACTTCTTTTATTTTAGACCTAGAGCATTCATAAAAAAACCAATCTCTTTCCTGTTTTCTAAGCTTTATTTTTGGATATTACAACTTATTTAATAGAACGCGAAGTTTTCGACTTATTCGCGAAAAACCGTCCAAAAACATACATTTTTATAACGAAAAAGCAAAAGCAAATAGCTCGAAAAATATCGATCTATCGAAAAAACTATATAGAACATTTTTTACTTATAATTTGTCCCTCTATCCATTTCCGGGGATATTTTAAGTGAACACATTTCCACCCCCGAGAAGAGGTGGCATCCACTCTCAGGGTAAAAGCGCACCTCGGCGCTATGTCACTTTTGCTCCTTGAGCCATCCCCTAACCACTTACCAAATTTCACGTCAATCGGTCAAGGTTCAAAGAATTCGGAGCGGAAAACCTTCAACGACTGGACTATTTATGTATGCGAATATATTTGTATGGTATGTACCCGTTTTGTTTTAAAATGCGCAGTGCTGACGATTTCGAAATGCCACATTCTGAGGCTACTTGTCTTAAGGAAGATGTAGGATTGAGTTCCATATACCCAAGAACAGCTACTGTATGTTCTTCATCAGCAACACGTCTGCTCGCATTAAGCGGTATTCTTTTGTTTACTGAGAACGATCCATGTCCTCCAAATCTCGAAGCGTTTTCTGATCGGGACGCTTTCTATCTGAACATTGCTCTCTATATCTTTTAGCTGCCTCTCTTGAATTACGTCCACACAAACCGTACATTAGTATCATGTCAGATTTTTCAGAATGATTGGAATAGTTAATAATTATCAAAATAAACGGAATAATAATTACTTAAATTAAATTAATAACATAAATTGAGAGATGTCCATTAATAACAATTGCATAAACTAATATTTGTCTAAACTGCGCGATTGTTTTCATCGCCGACTAGATAAAATTACAAAAATCAGTGATTTTCACGGCAAACCACGCATAAACTTTGAATTGTATTTTTCTCAAAATTTTTCTTATCTAACACACATATATATTTATATGGTTGTAAAGAAAATAAAAAGTACTATCAGAAAAATTGAAAACAAATATAGCGTGCCCTTTGAAAGAAAGGTGAATATGGCTACCGTTACACCAGTGCAGATTTTGTAAAATTTCTGTCACTATTTGATAAAGAATTTGCTCCTATTTAAGAATATATATAGTTTATTCTAATTATTTTTATAAATAACAAAGTTATAGGCCTAAGGAGTGAAGTTCGAGACACCCTGTATATTTGAAGTGAAGTCCTTCTGCATAAACAGTAAATTAAAGGTAAATAACAGCGACTTTAATAAATTCGAGCAAATGTGTCGTAGGTCATTTATAACCCCTATTTAGCTTAATTCATTTCTGTAATATTCAAAAGTTATTGTAAATAAAAACGAAGTGGCAATTGAGCTTATCTACTTATTTACTACTTAATATTGTATAGTTAAGTTGATTCAAGTTGAATCTCTCGTAAAATTTGTAATATGTACTTGGTAATTATCCCCCACACGGTGATGGACAATCTGAGGTGCTTATCTAATTATTGTTTTTGAATTTATATGATTAGTAGTGATTTGCGTTATTTAATAAAGCGTCCAAAGCACTTCGATTTGCCGTTATCTTTTTTAAACTTTAAAAGCGATTATATCGAAAATGTTACAGCTGTTTAATATAATAATACTAGCCAGGATTCTCTGCTCCACCGAAATCGACAAAAAATCTGGTGTAATACACGCACACAACTTCCTTTTATAGTGATCTTATAATTAGGCAAAAACATTTATTTTTAATTTTAAGCGTTTGTCAAAAATTGCAAATTCCACAGAAACTGTACAAAATAGAGCGTTAGTTCAACAGACAAATTTTCTTGAAAATTCTAAGCTGAATTCAAAAATGTAATAATATACCGGGTGTTCCATTTAAAATAGAAGTTAATAATAAAATAGAAAAAAAATAAAATAAATCCATTTTAGCGATATTCAACTTGAAAATTACCTATCTCACATCGGTACACATTAAAAATTTAATAAAAATGTAAAGTCGAAAAAAACTGAAAAATCACAAGAGTAAACACCATTCTTCCGGTTGTGCGATTTTCTTCAAAAGCTTTTTGTCGCATCTAGATAGTACACAAAACTTATATATGAAATTTCAACGCCATATCTCTTTTCGTTTTTGAGATATTCTGTTCACTGACAGACAGACAGAGACACACAGCCCAATGAACAAAAATATGTTTTTTTTTTGGTTCGGGGAACTCTAAAACCTGAATATCTGTTGAAAACTGAATTTCGAATTTTTGGGGTGAATCCAATGCTTCCTTATCAATAACAATTTATTTTAATATTTTTATTGTTCATTGAAATGTTAAACAGTGTTTAACATGATCGCGTCCTCGAATGTTAAGATACATTTAATATGCATCCACTCGAAGGGGCAATTTCCTCCGTGGCGAAGGCGGCAATCATTTTAATTTCATCCGAGATAACAAGGAACTCGTTTTGAGTTTGCATTTTAAGATTTTATTTTGTTTACGACAGGCACTATAGCAACATCACACAGATTCATGATAGTCAGATTTCGATTTAGCAGTTTTTAGTAATTATTATTGATTCAAAATTATTGCTTCAATGAACAATAAACTAATGAACGCATTTCGAGGGGTAACCGTCTTAACATTTCTCACAATTACCACTCTTGCTTCGCTACGCTCGCTCGAGTGGTAAACATTTGCTAGAATGTTAAGACTGGATTACCCTCTAAAAAATTGGTTACAACATGTAACGTCAAAATTTTGTAGGTCAAGGTGCAACTAATGGTTAAGAGAGAATGATTTATAATTTAAGGCTGTACCGTTAGCCTTTTTATGTTTGCCCTGTATATTGGAAGAAAATGAGATTTGTGGACCTGGGTTTCACATTTCCAACTTTAATCTAGCAGCATAGGAAATGAGTAATGTTAATCAAAAGTGATCCTGTCTTAATTACTTATTTGCATCCACATATTTTATTCAAAATAAACCTTCCGCGTTTCGTTTAAAATGGCTTCTCCTGAGTATTCATAGCTACTACCTCTGCACGCCATAAAGTAAGCGAAATTTCTAACAATGCTACAGCATGCTGGTGTTAAAATAAATGAATACCAAAAAAGCATTTTTTTAGCCGCAAGGGAAATATTTCCAATTCCGTTGAAGCAAATGAACGGTTATTAAACGTTAACGCTCAGTTGCTCGGAATAATAATTTTCCATTAATTGTAATTATCCCTTTTTCGGCAGACTTTTTTTGGGGTTAAAAGAATGTTTATGAAATTTATCGCAAAACGTTAACGTTCTTCCTCATTCCTTATTGCACTAGCTACACTACGGCTGTACCTTTAAATGTGCAAATCTATCAAATATTAATTAGGTATTTTAATTACCAATTGTCCTCTTTTGTATAATAATGCCAATAATTACTTTTTTAAATAGCTCCTGGTTTTTTTATCTAGTTACTTGTTTCTGAAAAATTGATTTTCTAATATTTCCAATGTGATTTGTCTCATACGTCACACCGTATGTCAACCAAATGTCAAAAGAGTTTTAATATTCTAATGACAAATGCCCAATCTTTTGAATGGTACACAATAATATTAAATGATACAGTAAGTTGTTGTCTTTTAATTAATTTCACCTTTTTAATGTCTTAATTTATTTTCTAGTTAGGATTTGATAAGAAATCACCCTCCTTGAATATTGTCCTCACACAACTTTCAAGACAGCAACCTATTTTTGATCTGCAACTTGACCTTTTTAAGCAGCTTCCTGCAATGCATTGCTCACAGACAGACCACCAGTCCCAATCGTCGTCCAATATTAGCAAATTACCAACTCTTGACAGAATCCAGCCAACAGAGTAAACCTGGATATCCACCTGCTACAGTAACTACTTCCTGGAAAGCACCTTCTCTTTCCGATGCCACCTTTTTTAGAAGCTCCACTCAAAAACAAATAAATTGACGTAATCCCATTTTGATTTATGTTATATGTCAAATGTATTCTCCTAAATAAAACTGTCCCAATATGACTCCTCAATTATTCACTTGTATATAACAATTCTTCTATCCATTAGGTTTTACCATGTGCCAATTATCTTCTTTAGTTAATTCTTCGCTTCTTTTAATTATTTGTTAATATTTAATTTTTATTCGCCACGTAGATTTAGATTTTACTCTTTTTATATTGGCCAAACATTTTCTCAATAAAACAGGGTTATATTCAATATTTTAATTAGACCAACCCATACTTTTTAGTTTGCTATTTTTCAATAATCGGAAGCAAATTTCTTAACTACTACATTTTCCTTATTTATGCCTTGTAGTTTTATCTATTTTGATTTAAACCTACTAAATATTATATTATTTCAAAATTAACATTTGTCATTGATTTTTAAAACTATATTTTATCAAATTTTATTTTATTTTCAATCCACCTGTAATTTTCAAATAGCTATGTCTCAGACACAAATCTATCTTATCCCCGAATAAATCCGAACCATTTTCATCCCATTGTAATATTCCAATTTTAACAAATTTTAATGCAAACCATATTAAGCTGCTATACTAAAGAAAATGTTTAAACCTTAACTAAGCACATAACTAAAGTTCCGAAATGATCGATTTACACTGCGTATGCACTACTATAAACAAAATGAATATTCTAAGGCGTCTTCCTAAAATACGTTGTCGCAGACAACGGCGCCATATTCATAAAATATTTTATGACACCAATAGTAACAATATTTTTTAAGAAGGGCCATTGGAATGATCGTCCACGTATCCATAAAGAACCTCAACCAAATTAGTTTTTAGTATAAAAATGGGAACATTGTAATCTAAAAGCAACTTTTTCTTTCCATTTCAGATCGTTCCCGCAGTAAATGTATTATATTATTTCTACCTCTTGGAATTTACGCATTCATTTTATTGCTGTTCATATTGATGTCCTCTCTGACCTGTTTCTATTGGAATTTGAACAATAAAATCGCTACCGTGCAATTTGTAATTTTTCTTTGTTGCTAACTAGTTCTCCATATGCAGCTAACACTTAAACACTTAAAATATATTATAAAAATAGTATACAGAATCTAACTTAATAGAGGCACATGTAAAAAAACAACTTTTTAAGATTTCTAATGACTAAGCTGCGATGGCAATCGTTACAATATAAAAGTCACAATCAGTCAACACCAAGGAACTTGGGCAGATATGGTATTAATTAGCGGAAAGCGACGTTTAGGCGCGCACCTTTAGGCGAGCATGATTTAGGCACAAAGTCTTTAAACGATGACGTTATTAGGCGCACGTACGTTTAGGCGCGGAAACTTTGGACGCGGAAAGAGTTAGGCGTCACGTAAACACATTCCGCATACTGTGGACACATACTTTATTACCTAACTGAAAATAGTTACATAACAAACGTAAACACTAGTATTTATGTTAACTAGTCGGAAAATTTGAGCAATTTTTTTAAAAGTCGAAAAGTTTTCAACCAGTAAAAGAGAGCCATTTTCGTGTAAAACCTGAAATTTTGAATATTATATTTTAAGATTTCTAAATTATTAATGTTATTAACCTCAACTTTCGTAAAGAGCAGATGTGCCATTGTATTAGTTTGTTGTCAAATCTACAAGCAGCGGTAAAAAACTGGCCACCATTTTTTAATTTTTTTAAAAGATTTGTAACTTTTGAATTGCGAGTCGATCTTTCAAAACTTTTCATTGAATGATGCTCTACGACTGTGTAGGAAAGAGGTCTAGTTACTAACTTATTTCAGCTAGGTAATACAGGGAAAACAATAAAAAAATCCAACAAAGCATAATAATCGCAATGCCTAAAAGAAGTAACGCAGTGGATTGTACTCAATTCCGCACAAGTAGCCTACTCTCACATGCTTCTAAAATCCTGATTAAAATAATACAAAATAGAATAAGGAATGAGAGAGAAGAGTCATTAAATGACGACCAGTTCGGGTTTAGAAAAAATCAAGGGACAAGAGAAGCAATACTTGCTCTGAGGCAATCGACATCGACATCGGAATAAATGCTTACATTGGACATAGAGAAAGGATTTGACAGGGTCGACTGGAACAAACTATTAGAAATTACAAAAAACATAGGACTAGACTGGAAAGATAGGAGAATTATCAAAGATCTATATGAAGAACAAACAGCAAAAATAGGAAAAGAGGGAACAGTAAAAGTTAAAATAAAAAGAGGAGTGAGGCAAGGATGCCCACTGTCACCACTGTTATTTAACATATAAGTAATTTAATAAAATCACAAAGTTGGCTTTATCTCAGAAACCGTGACACTTTGTATAAAGGTATTTTTGGTTAAATAAGTTCCAAACCGACTCACCTACCACCTCCTTTCGGATATACGTCGGTGAACCAAACACCCTGTATATGGAAGAGGCAATCAGTAGAGTAAAGGAAAGAATAACACCAAAAATAACTATAAATGGAGAAGCTATTCCATGGATAAGCTTCGCAGAAGACATAGCCATAGTAAGTGAGTCACAAATAGAATTACAGGAGATACTAGAAACAATGGATACTGTTTTTGAGGAATACAATATCAAAATCAATACAAATAAAACTAAAATACTAGTAACAAGTAAAAATCCTCCAATAAATACAATAATACAACTAAGAGGAACAGTAGTAAAACAAGTACGGAGTTTCACATATCTGGGCAGCGAGATATCAGAGGATGCAAGAAGTGAAAAAGATATCAAAATCAGGGTTAGTATGGCAAAACAAGCACAATTAAACAAAAAAACGCTATTCACCTCTAAAATCAGCCTAGAAACTAGAAAAAAGTTTGTGAAAACTTATATTTGGAGCATATGTCTGTATGCCTGTGAAACTTGGTCACTGACAAAAAGACAGAGAAAGGTTACAGGCATTTGAAATGTGGTACTGGCGAAGGATATTGAAAATAAAATGGCCCGAAATGATAAGTAATGAAGAAGTGTTGCATAGAATACAAGACCGGAGAAGAATAATAGATACTAGAGATGGGCGCGTGAGTGAGTACTCACTCACGTTTCCACACGGTCACGCTCACGTTCACTCACATTCACGGCGTGACTCGCCGCTCACGACGTGACCCACAGCTTTTATTTCAAAATTCAAATTCATATAGAACAGAACGTTCAATTTTATAACCAATAAAAATCTGTAGTAAAGGGCTTTACCCAGAATTTCCCTTGTAAATGGACATTGTGATACTAAATAATTTAAAAATTCAAATTAAGCTAAGAGTAAAAATATCTTCACGTTTCTAATAAATTACATACATTTTTAATTTAAAAAAATATTATCGGTGATCGAATTCGGGCAGGCGGCTGCGTATGCGATTCCAGCCTTTTGTGGGATATTGCAGGCGAATGCGCTATTCCTACATGAGCTACAGAGCACTTCTTGTGTCCGTGCGTCCCCAAAGCCTTCAATAGAAGCTGAGAATAGAAATAATTATTAATGTCTAGGCAGGACGGCATTGACTGTACACATTACGCACAACATTCACACCACAATACAGATGCGCATGCGCAGCTCCATCTCTAGATCTATTACATGGGAGGCCAGCGGTTGGGCAGGGCACCCTGCGATCTTTTATTAATTACTAAATATTTAACGTTAATCACGAGTTGGAAATTTTCACTCACGTTCTCGTCCCGATTTTCAAATATTAGTCACGTTCACGACGAGACCCGCCGTAAACCGGTGTGACACCACCGATTTATAACAACATTAATTGAAGGGAAAATTGAAGACAAGCGACCACGAGGTAGACCCCGATTACAATATATGAGCCAAATTATAAATAAAACAGGATGCGACAACTACTTCAACTTAAAGAAAGTAATGCAAGACCGGAACAAATGGAAAAGACTACACTAACAAGGAATAACTCCTTTACTATATATTATTATGATACACGAAGTGGTATGATCAATCACAACAAAGAAATATTTAAAACTAATCAATTTGGAAGATTACTATAATTAAATTTTGATGGGTGTTAATTTTTAAATATTAATAATGAAATCAAGACAGTTGAGACAATGAAAGAGGTAATTTGATATTAAGATATTAATTGAATATACAAATTTGATGGCTGCAGTGAATGTTAATAAAGAACAAGCCAAGGTTACAATTGACAAATGTATTTGTTGTAATAATCAAAATGAATATCATGTTATAATATAATATTTAAAATTGAAAAGAGTCTCATAGGAATAGTGTCTAATAGGAATGAAATTTTTGTTTAGTTTAGTTACATAAATAAACTCATTGAAAAATGTACAATTGGTCTTGAAGTATTAAAATTTGCTTAATAAAAACTAGAAACTATGCTTTATTTGTATAGTTGTTTGGTTGAATACAAATATTAAGGCTGAAAGTGAAATATTAATTTTATTGGGGCTGGATAATCTGTGAAGAGATTGACGAGTACAGAGAATTACATAGAAAGAACCAGAGAACTACTGAATTAGAGAAGATTGGATTTATTGGTGAACGTGACACATAATTAAATATTTATTTTTGACATTGGTGGTTGTATGGAAGTAAGGTCATTTATCTAGAAGGAGGTTAGTAGGAGTGCTACTAGAATTGGAAGGCTTCTGAGGAGATTTCTGAGTGCAGAGGACTATCTAAGGAATAAACAAGATAAGATCAGATTCATTTATAAAGCTGAAACTTACTAGGAGTCTATTGGAGTTGAAGTTGACGTTTGATGAGGGGATTGAAGCTGGATTCAGGGGATTGAAGCTGGATTCAGCGGATTCTTGGAATGGGTTGACAGGGACAGGCTGTAGGTATCACACAAGGTGAACATCGGGATCTCTTGAGGGAAGGAGCAGTGGTGTTTGAATATTTACAGAGTGAGCTTAAGAAGTGATAAGGTTTGTGTTAGTAATTAATATCAAAACATTTTAAATAACGAGCAATAAGGAAAAAGTAAAATAGAAAACAGTAATTATTTTAATGAAATAATTAATAATTATGTCAATGTAAAAAATATATTTGTCAATACCTGGTTTGAGAAGGTGTGGAAATCAGTTTGACAGTAAGTGTCATTAAATATAATTTGAAATTCAACTAATAGAGATCTCGATTTGGCGAACCACCCTGAAATAAGAGTACTTGATTTGAAAGCAATTATAGTTAAACTAACGGGGCATTGTATTAATTAAGGGCAAGCTTAAAGCAGCGAATATGTAGTACTCTTAACACCCAGGTTGCCGTGAGATGGTTTGGTTTAATCAAAATTAGTGTTTAAGGGCGAATTTGTTAGTTGCATAATATTGGAATCCTCGTGATCGTGAAGTACATCTTCAATATCGGATAAAAATCGGATTAACTGCGAGGCTTCTTAATCACATAATTGCCAATAACGAAGAGTAAACATCATGGCAAAGTTGAGTTATTTTTCTATCTTACACTATGTGGCTTTGCCAACTATTCCTTCGTCCCGCAGGAGCTTCCCAAAATAACTTGTTCTCGATTGCGGCTGTTCGACAACGCTGTTCTCGCTTTGATACCATCTCCAGCTTTATCTGTCTCCCTCCAAACCAAAGAAGAAATCGGCGACACGATTTTCACCTTCACAGACCGCTCTAAACGTGGAGGTAGGGTCGGCGCAGCATTCGTCGCTATCCAGAACAAGGGAGAGATCACGCAAGAGGCAGTAAGATGATGATTGCACAACCTTTCAAGCGGAAATAACAGCAATACAGATTGCGGTAACGTGGCCCTCCCATGTGATCAGAAACAACAGCGTAGCCATATACTCCGACTCGCGGACAGCACTGCAACCGATAACGAGCAGTAAAAGACAGAACATCAGAGCGCTCGCCATTTACAAAACGATCACATCCGAAACCAACAATGGAAGGATACAGCTCGGTTGGATTAAGGCCCACGCCGGTATTTCTGAGAACGAGAGAGCCGTTGAGCTCGCCAGGGAAGTGGCGGAAAGTCTGGATACACAGAGACATCGCTTACCCCAGACTCATATCAAGCGGAAGAAGCTCATAATGATGGAACAACAGTGGGGACAAGAGTGGCAGAACGGCACTACCGGTCGCACGGCGTCCAGCCTAGTCCCGGAGATTGGCGTAGAGCTTGTACTTAACAAGGAACTCACAGCACTATTAACAGGGTATGGACCATTTAATAGCTACTACCACAGATTTTCACTAAGAGTAACCGACCCAATCTGCGATTGGTAGCTTCTCTAACGCGTTGCCGCTTAGGCAGCTGATTCAGCGTTCTCTCTTAATACGCGTCCTGACTGGAACTAGAGTAGCGATTTTCTTGGCGCTGCGCTGTTTGCGGTTTTGGTGGTAGTCGCTGTAATTAATAAAGCATATCATGTTGGCATCATGGCTTGTCTTTAGCCAATCTTTACAATTGGAGCAGCCGCGACAACGCGAGCTTTTATATTGACTGCCATTTTGTAGGGTTTTTGGTTTTCGTTCTGCGGGATCCTGTAGGAGGCTATGAGTTTGTCTGAAGAAACTGTAGCACCTTCCCATTGACATGAAGGAAAACGTTTTGGGCAAGCAATTTGAGTTTTGTGTTTTTATGGTGCCGTGATAGACGGCGTTGGTTACCGAGTTGCAATATGGTATGGAGCTGGCAAGTCACCAAGCGTGTTTTTTTGTCGTTGTAGAGCAGTAGGATGCCACAGCAGACAATATTGATGTGGGAATCCGTAATCTAGAGCTCTGGACTCGACTCCCTATTCAGGGCCGACGCAGCTCACTTTTATAGTCTTTGCTTGTGGATTATCGGGCCTTCTTATCATATGGTACAGTCTGGGGAAACGACTTTGTTATGATATGAACGATCCTGCGTGACCAGCGGAACATTTTGCGGCTATTGGAATTGGCCACGACCTGTAGGTCAAGCGTACCATGTGCCTAGAGTTGGCTACTTGTAGAATCTAACGGTTTACGTCAATCGGAATTTTCCGCGAACTGTAGGTCAAGGCACCAAATGGGATTGTAGGTAGCTGCCTACAAATTTAAACACATTAATTGCGTTTTTAAATTAATTTAAATACATGGCTGTAGGGGGTGAGCAAACTGACCTGAACACTGAGTACGGAACGGTACACCACACAAATGTATATAATTATCTAGGTGCAACGATAACGGCTAACGGAAAGAACGAGCAAGATATATTAAGTAAAGTAGCACGGGGAAAGAAAATCACTAGAGCACTGCATCCGGTACTATGGAATAAATCAATATCGCGAAAGACAAAGAAAACCCTATATAATACGATCTTCGAAAGCTGAGTCACATACGGTTCTGAAACATGGGTTGTAAATAAAGCACTAGAAAGAAGACTGGATGCCGCGGAAATGGAATTCTGGAGGAGAAGTTGTAGTGTCAGTAGGATACAAAGAATAAGAAATAAAGAAATTAGAGATAAAATGCAAGCAGAAATAAAAATAACTGACACAATAGACCAAAAACAATTGATGTGGTATGGTCACCTAAGAAGAATGGAAGACGAGATGTAAAATGCAGGAAATCATTTTGAACAGCTGTAGTTGCTTTTGTTACTAATATCTTTATGTATTCAACAATGAAATCCTTTAGGGCGTATGGTTTACATCAGGTAGATGACAATATTATATTATGTAACAAGTTTTATAAACGTCACTTTAGTCACGAGTGTTTAATAAACGAGTGTCTAGAGGAGTTTATATAATGTGTTACATACTATACGACCACAAATTTAGACAATATAACATCATATTATTTCATTAGGATTTTGAATGTTAGGTTACGTCAAATTATGTTCGTCAAACGTCAATGTTAAATGTTGAAAACTTGATTTTAGTTTTGGCTGTGGCTAATAAAGCAAATACTGTTTGAACCTAGCTTCACCCCGTGACTAAAACATCGTTGCTAACTTCAGCCCGTGACTAAGAGGCTCTTTAGTCACAGGTTATGAAGGCGTGATTAAAAGGTCACTGAGCGACGTGTATGTTAGTATCTTCAATGCTATTTTAGTTACAGGAGTAGAAAAAACAACTTACGTATAGGGTGCTTAGCGCTAGTCTAAATTACTATTAATGTTACAATTGCAAAACTGCATTTTTTACACAAGTGTCATACAGTATTTGCCTGAAAACTTTTAAAATAGATTAATGGCGTTAAAACGTGAGAAAAGCAAATTTAGTAGTAATTAATACAAAGATAAAAATTATGAACTGGCGCAACCAAGGTTATGTTATTATTAGTTATTTTGATTTCACACTCGTGTTAAAATCGATATTTTTAACACTGGTGCCATAATAGTTATTTACTATACAAGTGGGATAAGAGCGTCATTAAATACGTGTTTGCCAGTTACAAACGAGTGCTTAGCACGAGTTATGTAAGCACTCAAGTATATTAATGATGCATTATCACACATGTATTGTACAAAATTGTATCTACAACTGCCTAAAATTGAGAAAAGTGCATTCAGAGAAATGTCAGATCTGTCATTTTCAAAAATATTTTAGTAGGCAAATGTCATTATGTCATTCATTTGACACCTTTTTATTTAGGTAATGAAGCCATTACACCACTCAGTTAGGTAATGACGCCATTACATAACTGGGTGGTGTAATGAGCTTTATCTACTTTGCGTTCGTACTGAGGCTATTACGATACGCGTTTGCGTATCGTAATAGACACAAAGCGATGCTATAATAAAAATAGTAAAAATTTTAATTTTTTTGCTTAAAAAAGTGGCAAAGTAGATAAAATACTGTATGATACCTCGTTTATAAGGCATTTTGTAGCACTTACTCCTTTAGGGCACTCCTCGCTTCGCTCGTCGTACCCTAAATCCGTGCGTGCTACAAAATGCTTCTTATAAAACTCGTATCATAATATACTATTATTAGCTAACGGAAATAGTGTCAAATGAGTGACATAATGAGTTACTTATCCCACTGAAGTAGATAAAATTATGTTTTTAACTCTAAATGCGAACCTTAAAAGATTACGTTTAAAGTGTTTCTACAAAAATATATCAACGGGAAGGCGAACATACAAGTTAATAGCCGAATAGAGGCAGCCTCCTTTCTGTCAGCTCCCAGTAAGGAGAGGGACCACTGATCCCTTCCCTTCCCCTACTTCTGTATAGAAGTTTACGTTTCCATTCATCGAATTCGTCCTGATTTTCATGTAACAAAAATATAGATGTAGTTACTGATAACAACTTAGGTTTATTAGAGACTCCACTACAACTTTCGCTATAATACTTGATGTTGGGTGTTGTCTAAGCCCTTCTCGAATTACACATATTTTGCTTATCACAGAAGGGGAGTCAATAATAGTGACAGACAGAAAATTGCTGTGGCATACAATATTGACTCGTTTGATTGCTGCAAAACTCGGCTTATCGCCTCGTTTTGGCAATCAAACTCGTATCGTTAAGATGCTTATAATCAAACTTGTATCGTTGATATCTATTACAGGTTTGCAGGTTGTCAAAGAGCAAGAGAGCTACATGATCGTTTATGAGTTTAAATATATCTGGGGCTTTGTTTTCATTTAGAAGTAGGGCAATCTGCTCCAACTATCTGTTTAGATACGTAATAGCACATGCAGATGGCATAGCTTTATTGCCAAGAGAAAAAGGTGAACTGGAGGATACATTTAAAAATTAGAGTACAGTGACAAAATATGGACCTGTTATCGACGAAAACAAAATATCTGGAAATGAGGGCAACATTTAAGAAGAAAGATAAGTACCTGAACACGGAAAATATCAAATAATGTTGATTGGAAAAAGTAGACCAATTAAACATTATAAATTACGATAGCAAATGAAACTGAGGAAAACAACGAAATATACAAGATACTATCAAAGAAAAGGCAGTTAAGGGATAGCAACGTTAATAAAAATGGTGAAATAAAAACTGACGGGTAGGAAAACTTCAGAATTTACAGTATATACGAGCAGCGGTTTTTTACACTATATGAATAGCTACGAAAAATGCAGCATACTAGAAATACGAAAAAGAAAGAACGTAATCATTTTTGGATTGAAATTACAAAATGCATTTTGAAATTACTAGATTAAATTCTGAATTGCACATTAAATAGTATATTATGATAATAGTGCGTTAGTACGCCTTTAAAACTAGTGCTAGTGCTTTAATGGCACTTTTACACATGCATTATATGCTGCTTTTTCTACGATCGGAACAAAAATATAAAAACTTAGTTCGGTGACACTTTTTCCGTCACATTGTGTTAGATATTCTAGGTTATATTGACATTAAAACTTACGGCAAATCGTATTTTAATATAGTATTAAAATACGCCACCAATGGCAACGTGCAAAAAAGACGTAATTCGGGCGATAATATTAAGAGCGCTACAAACGTCATTTTTGACGCTAGAAACTGTGAAAAAGGTTGTCATTTTGACACGATCGTAGAAAATAGTATATTACATACCGAGGTGGGAAGTGTTTCATTACTGTCGAGAGATTAGGTAGTTTACCGAGACGCGTAGCGTCGAGGTTAACTTTATCTCGAGACAGGGATGAAACTTTCCACCGTGGTATGTATACTATTTTATTTGCAATCGTCTAATTTTAAAAATATCTACAATTGAATTCTGAATAATAGATATCTTGATGTAGCTAATATTTTTGTTACCATGAAAACAACCCACTCAATGTTTTGTTACCATGGAAACACCCCACTCTTCAGGTATGTAATATTTTTCGGGGTATGTAATAATTTCCTGGCTAGTTTCAAGTAATCATCTAGTTCCCAGCTGTTGTCATGTCATGAAATTGACACATTACAATGTGATTGCGAATAAAATACATTAAATGACTCCTCTGGGCCATCTTAAATACATCGGGATATTCCTTGGCAATTCTTCTGGCATATTCATAGCAAAAAACTAAAGTTATTTTGTGCAGGTGATAATTTCGTCATCCTTTATTGACCATGTATCTATTTATTCAGACCAAATAGCGATCACATTCGCTGCTCGAAAATGACCATCTGTTCAAATAAATCGATTCGTCCCTAAAGTACCTGAGCATTTTTACTCTAGGAAGTAGGAAAATAAATATAAATTCACGTATAGATTGATCAGCGCAGACAGGGTAAATTAAACACCTGTAGAGAAAATAGATGATTTTAAATGTGTTTACAGTAGAATTAAAAGCTTAAAAGTCAAAATGAAAAGTTTAAAGGTGATATTCGCTCGTATTTAAATGGTCTGAAATAATGGAAACATTCTAGCTTTTATGAAAAGCACTTGGCGATGTTAAAAAGGTTTGATGGAGTAAGGAAGTGTAAGTGCTACTTAAGTGCAATATCAAATGCCGCTACTTAATAAGTACTTCCTTTAGGATTATCATAGTTAAAAGGAATGTCAATTTGATTTGAAAGTTTTGTTATAATGCTAGTACGTTTATAAAGATATTGGGCTATTAATACTCCTATATGTTGGTCAGAAGAAATAAAAACATGAATACGGGTTCCAATAATAGCAAATAACATTTTTCAATTCCAACAAATTCTCGATTTTCTTTTATTACTTGAAGTTAACTGTTTCCATTTCCAATGACTCAGTATTATTTTATGTAAAAATCCCCCGGTATCAATCAAATGTCTCTTAACTGAGGTTTTCCACTTGGCCAAAATGATGGATTGAATGATGATGAAGATTCGCGAGAAGCGCACTCAGTAAACATTAATAATTTGCCAGGAAACCAACTTAGAGCTGACGCCGCAACCGAAGCTACAACTGAAAGTCGTGACGATACTGATGATTCAGAACGTGAAGCTTTGTTGGCCGCTTTTGTACTAAGTACTATGGAGCAATGAGTATTTGTTGATTCGCATCATTTCTTAGTGGCTAAAAATAGAAGAATATGTAACGCTTGCTTCTGTATCGAATTTTTATCTTACATAAAATATATTTAAATTTAATACATCGCGCAATCAAGCGTTGCATCAATTCGGCAGGCGAAAAGGCGATAAGGGATTCGGTTCGCTCTGCGTAAAGCATCGCTAAATGAACGACGGCGTCGTTCCCTTTCCATTGGAAGCTGGGAAAAGCGTGCAGACAGCGCCGCACAAAAAAGTAGAAAAGGAAACGACATTGCCATTCCGAGATCTTGAGATTTTCCCTCTCAAATATTTCTTTTCTTCCCAACCTGCCCATTCCGACCTGACAAGGCGTACTGTCTAAAGGAAAAAACCCTCAACCCTTATCCAGTAGGCTCTTAGGGAAATGACAGGGTGTACTGTCAGCCCGACAAACTCTTATCTTCCACGTAATTTATCCGACTAGACCGCCCTTAATTAGCGGCACCAGTATAATTCCCGAGCTCAAATCTAAACGCATCCAGAAAGGCAATATTTCACCAAACTTAATTTTACTAACGCTAAGGCTCGTAGAGTTTTACATCGCTGTTGCTGCTTGCGAGCGGCTACAATCTAGCGATCGCTCTCCGAGAAGCTCACCTGGAGAATCCGTTCTAAACGCTTGAAAACGCCGTCCAGAGATCTGAAGTTCGTGCCCGACTTCAGCAATTTCACCGCCGTCCAACTGCCGAAACTTTCCTTATCGGCGAATAAACAAAGGTTTTCTACCTGCTGGATTTGAAACCCCGGCCGTTCCAGGAATACCGCTCCGGCCGCCTAAGGTAGTAGCAGACCTCGCTGCAGCATTCAAAAACTAATGCCGGCTCCAGGTAAACTTTAAACTTGCTAATTACCACGGCAAATTATAGCTGCCGGCCGCTGTCAACAATCCAAGCCGGAGGTCAAGTTTGGCAGAACAGGATAGCTACTAGAACAATTTTCCCGAGAAGCGACTTGACCCATTCCTGGAGGATTCGGCGGGCGTCTTATCGGACGGTCCACGACGAGCCCGCCTTACGCTCGGCATCGTGGGTTGCGGCCCCGGCCAGGAAAACGAACACAGCCCCAGGAGTATTTACTAATTAAATAATGTACAATTCATTCTTTGCCTGTTAATATTAATCAATGCATACAGGGTGTACTAAAACGTGCGGCTAATAATTACCGCACGCAATTCTACGTTGAAAAACAAGTAAAAACTTTAACACCAATTTGGTTTTATAAGCACTTAAAGGTTTTTTAATTTGATAACGCTGTACAATTTAAAGCTAAGAGACATGCATTTAGTTACCCTTGATCGTATATGTTTGTGATTCTGCAATTAAATCAAGTATGTGCTCATGTTTTTCATGGATATCCTCTAAAATTATTGAAATAATTGACAAATCAGGATTGAATGCGTTTTATTTAAATTAATACTCATTTTTGGCTACAATAGCTGTTCAAAATGAGCACCTGCAACTTCTACACATTTGGTACACCGAGTAAGAATGTTTGGTATTAGATTTTGCAGCATGTTACGATTGTTTATTTCTCTAACTGCATTATTTCAATAAGTTGTTCTTCGGTTTCAATTTCTACTTGATAAACATAAGCTTTTAAAAAACCCCAAAGGAAAAAAGTCTAGGGCATTTAGGTCGGGACTTCTTGCGGGCCATGGTATCGGAGCATCACTCCCGATCCGCCGCTCTGGAAAGTTTTGATTTAAATAATCCCTAGTTTCAAGCCTCCAATGGGCTGGAGCTCCATGTAACTGAGCCCCCATATCTCTCCTGACAAGTAATGGTACTTCCTCCAATAATCCCGGTGAATCGTTGTACAAAAAATTTACAACATTTTCGGCGTTTAATCGATGAGGCAAAATGTGTGGCCCTATTAGACTATTTCCGATAATTCCAGCTCATACATTGACGCTGAATCTAAACTGGGGATTAGTTTGATGGAAGACATCAGGGTTTTCATCGGCCCAGTGGTACATATTGTGCATATTAAACATTCCGTTACGGGTAAATAAGGCTTCATCCGTCCATAAAATGTTTTCAATGAAAGCCGGGTTGACTGTGTGTTGCCGTTATAACCATCTGCAAAACGCCATCCGTCGCGGATAATCTTCCAGAAGCAACCCATGGACTCGCTGGAAGTGGAACGGATGTAAGAGATTTTTTAGCTTAGCACTCGATGTACAGCAGTACGTAGCACTACGCAGCTCGAAGACTTATTGTTAAGTCTTCGAGCTACAGAACGGGTACTTTGTCGGGGTTCGTCTTCAAATACCTGTAAGATGTTTTCTTCTATTTCGGGTTGTAATACAGGTCGTGGTCGCCCTCCACCAACTCCCTGCATAGGTTCCATTCTTCCTGTTTCTCTTAAGCGGCGATCTAGTCTTTCAATAACATGAGCATTAGGATGTCTCGTGTTTACATAAGGTTCGGCATATAAATTTGAAGCTCGGTGAAAATTACCGCCACATTCGCCTAATATCAAATACATATATGCGTATTCAGGAAAACTGAATGCCATGCTTTTTCCCAAAACCAAAAACACAAAACTGAAGAATCAAACAAGGAACAAAGTAAGTTAGAACAATAATAAGAGGGAGTAACTAATAAATAATGAGTGAAGCAGGTTTTACGAAAAGAAAAGTGACTTTTACAAGTGTCAAAAATGACATTAATACATCCAGTTATGAATTTTTTATTGTTACATTTTAAAAATAAACCCACCTTATAATGCATAAATAATTGAAGAAACAAATAACTATATTTATTTGAGACATACAATAGGAATGAGAAGCGAAAATCAAATAAAAGAAATAGAACGACGAATAAAACTAGCTTGGTCGGCGTTCGGAAAACTACACTTCGTGTTTAAAAGTGACATTCCAATAATCCTCAAAAAGAAAGCATTTGACACATGTAACCTGCCTGTTTTAATATACGGAGCTGAGACGTGGGCATTAACAGCAAGGGCGATACACAAGCTACAAAAAGCGCAAAGGGGCATGGAGCGCTCTCTACTAGGGATAACACTGAGAAACGAATGGATAAGGCAACGAATAAAAGTTAGAGATGTAGTAGAATCAGTAGCAAGTGCAAAATGGAGATGGGCCGGACACATAGAAAGGATAACGGACCACAGATGGACGAAAACAGTTCTAGAATGGAGGCCGAGATTAACAAAGGGTAATACAGGAAGACCACATATGAGGTGGAAAGACGACATTGTCAGGATAGTGGGAAGCAACTGGATGAGAGAGCACGGAACAGACAAAAATGGAAAGAGTATGGGGAGGTCTAAACCCAGCAGTGGGTTGAATAAAGGCTGAAGATGAAATGATAATGCATAGTTGCAACGTCGATTTTGCATTCTTAAATATTAAATTATATGTAATTACCAAAATGTTATAATTTATATTTGATTACTTATTTTAATTGTTGAATTATGTGTTGTTGATACTATTTAAATCTATTTCTCAACCATAGTCGAAAATAATTTCAAAGTTTGAGCATTACTAACTCCTTAACCAAAGAGTTAACACTAAAATTCTATTCGAGTTTTTTGCTTGTTTTTCTACGTAGAATTGCATGGTGTAATTATTAGCTGCATGTTTTAATACACCCTGTATATCTATAAAAATTATATTTATTTTGGTAATTATTTGAGTGAACGTATTTCTCCGATTTTGAGCTTAACCCAAGGTATAATTTTGGCGCCCTTAGTAAAGGGGTTGAAACGTCACAAATCTACAAACAATTAGAACTGTTGCAACTATTTCTCACTGAAGATCTGGTTTACATAATTGTTTCTTTTGAAAACAGTTTGTACAAAAGAACTGTAGTGCAGGCATGACTCAGGAAGAAATGAAATGTTTTCCAGGTGTTCTGTAAAGAAGAGGTTGCAATATGGTTTCCAGGAAATAAAATATATGTATTGGGAAACCGGGACAGAAGAGGTTAAAGTTTATTATGATAAGTCTGAATCTGCACAATTATAGCAGTTAGTTGGCAACCTGAACATAAGAAATATAAAGGCATCCGCACTGAGCAAGAAAATAGAGCTCCCCACACAAAATTCAAAAATAAAAAAAATTCAAGAGGATGGTATCAGCTTTTGGAACCAACCAATAATGATGAAACGATAACAAAGTTGTTCCTGTTGCAACCAATATATTATCTGCTAGTTCCATTGAAAACGTCAACCCCACAAGCTAATAAAGAATAATATGTTACTTAGAAACGCTGGAAATGCGTTAAATTTGTCTTTTATTGCTAGTAATTTGGTTTGCACTTTAGGGACTGTTATGATGTTCTTACTGGGTTCACCACTTTGAAATTAAATTAATTCACTACGAAAACGCATTTACCTTTTTGTGGCTTCTTGCTTAACAATCCTGAACTAAAAAAAATTAGTAGGGTCGTTGGGGATGAATAAAGCATAATATAGCAGCAGTAGAAATAATACAAGATTTAATTATAGTCAAATATAATATTATTGCATTCAATAACAATAAAAATTAGGTCTGCTGTTATGAGCATGCAGTAAGTTAAGATTTGGCAAATCGATGTGAATTAAAACTGACTGAAGTTAACAGTGCAACCCTATCTGAAGAAAAATTATCATTGTTACAAGCTCTGACACACGCGATAGCCGCTGTTGCAGCGAAATATCTGACAAGCAGCTATGAGCTGCGCGAAAAACTAAAAAGAATTGTTCAAATTAAAAATTACGCTGACATACGAACAGAAAAATAAGCATGTGCTAGTACTTACAGTATTACATGGCATAGAAAGGGTTTTAAGTCGAGGCGCTTGCGGCTACTTCGTAAAAGTGTGGGAGCCGTCGTAGCTAGATACCTACCAAAAGGTGCTCCAAACTGGAATGTCTTCGGAATTCAACAGAAAAAGAACCTCGTCACCGACGCGGATAAGGCCAGGCGATTCTGTAGAAGAGGGAGGATTTCGGCGGTTATTCCTGTTTGAACACCTCAAGCGTGCCACAATTGAGCTGAGATAAAGAAAAAATATATTCACCGAAGCTAGAGGGTGGCCCGGAGTTTGCATGCCGCAAACAAGCGATTAAATTGAGCACGCTGGATTAATGGGCGTGAAGAAAAATCGCCATGTTCTTCCACGCCTGGTAAAAATTAGGAGTTGGCGCATGGGTTTAAAATCCCCAGAAAGGCCCAGTAATTCAACTCACTACGTGTTCGCCGAAGGCAAAACGGAAATAGACTGATTTTAAATTCGACTCCGCTTAAAGCTCAGAGTGAAGTTAGCTCTACTTCTAGCAAAATTACGTAAAACTAATCAAATCAATCGGAGAAAGTAAGCATGCTAATTTTCTGCATAACGAGATATTAGACTTCTAACGCCGAAATTAAAAAGTGTCGTTACACAAGAAACAAATAAATAGGGGAACAACAGCGGAATGAGCAGCTTTTGGCAAATTTAACTACGTTCTACAAAACAAAATATTCCACAGCACATGTAAGATCATGCAGACTTTAATTGTGGGAAGATAAAGCTACAGTTTTGTTGGGAAAACAACAGGAAGCAAATTATAGAAAACCGGTGAATGAACTAAGCCTAGGGCAGAAGAAAGTGAAGTAAAATTGAGAAAGACTGAAGATATTAGTGTATAGCCAACGACTCCCAACATATGTAGCGACAAGTGCACCAACTTACCTGCGACGTTTCTGAACTGCTCTCCACTTCATATAAATTTGACAAAGTGTATAAATAATATAACCTGAAAATAAGCATGCACAAACACGTAGGAAAATCATAAGGAATCTTTCAATAAACCGATCTATTAGTCTAAGCACATGTGAATAAAATAGGTACACACCATGGAAACATATTATAATAAATGCGCTAAAACTACAACCCACCTGGGGAACGCTTTATCTCTAATCGACAAAACTAAAGTAACAAAAGGTACACAGCCCTAACGCGGGCGGCGGGCCTGTAAAAACGAACGATTAATTTAGAATAGCCGGAGCTATTAACATGAATGACTAATTTAGGATAGCCGGAGCTATTAACATGCATGTTTAATTTAAATACAGTGCGGGCCGTCTGCTGGCTCGTAAACATGAATGACTAATTATAAATTCAACACGAGTCGTCTGCGGGCTTGTGAACATGAATGGTTAATTTAAATACAGCGCGAGCCGTCTGCTGACCGGTAAACATGAATGCCTAATTTTAAATTCAACACGAGCCATCTATGGGCTTGTAAACATGAATGATTAATTTAAATTCAGCGTGAGCGGTCTGGTGGGTGGTAAACATGAATGACTAAATATACATACAGCACTCTACCTTAATTAACGGCTTTTTCTGACGGCTGCGTCGGTGAAAGCTCATCGCTAGAGTAATCGGGCTGTGGCTTAAAGTTGTGGGTATGTACGCTGTCCAGAGAGTCCCCTTTATTATCAGGGAATGATGCAAAACCCACCTGGGCAACGACGAAGACTGCGAGACCTGTAGTTCGCAAGCTCAAAAAGGATCCCGACCATGCGGTGGGGAAATATGCCATCCAGGCTTACGAAAAGAAGCGAGCGGCTGCGGCCATCAATACGACAACGACACTCAATCACTTAAAATTACGACCTTTTACTCTCACGGTCCTTCAAGAACTCTCTAAAAATCACGCCACGAGGTCTCAGACAGACGCCATAGGCTTGCAACGTGCAGGGGGGAACCGGTTAGTAGCATGATCTGTGCACCTGTGACCAATCACGAGGCGAGAAAAACCAGCTCCACCAACTTTCTAGAACAAAGCTGTGTTGGAAATCTTTGAAATTCTAAATAAACCAAGGCAAATAATTATGAACGAAAATATTAAAGTGGCCGTTACAGTTGCTTAAAATTGTGAACCACCTACTGCCTGAACACCATTTGATAAACTAGCTCACGTAGAAATATGTCTGGAAAGCTTCATATACAGCGAAGTTGTAATTATTAAATAGAAACTACTCCAAGGAGTCGAATTTAAAAGTATCCTGACACTCCCTTTATTTGAAAGAGAGTTCCCTGAAGTCTCTTAAAAACCAATGGGACATTTTGCTACCACGAAACGCTGACTCACCCGGCCAAATCAATGAAAATAATAGGTTGCACCCCCAAAGGGACACTGGCCACCAGATAGGGTGCGAAATGTGGGAAAAGAGAAGAAAAAGAAAAAAAGACTGGATACCCCAGTGGAAATACGAAAATTTGGGTAAGGACCTGGCGGTTCGCTGAAGGCTAGCACTCACTCCCAGGACTACGGGAGACGGGCGACAGAAAAACATGATGTCACACAGGAGTAGTACTCCGCCAGGGGTCCACTAAAACGATAAATGTTTGACTCCCTCGGGGAACCAAACGAACATAAACCAACAGGTAATCTAACCGACGGGCTCGCCTATCAGGCTCGACTGTCCCTTTTAGATACCTCTTCAAATTTAGCATTGAAACTGATACTCTCTTATGTGTATATGTTTACGCAAGTGTTAGCCTAACACACACACGTTTTGAGCTCTCCCTGTAAGGGAAGGTTAAACAAATTTTAGTACGTTGGTTGAATTGCAACCAGCATAATTAGGATTCACTAATCACAGAATGTAGCCTTTGACAACATCCCTTAGGCAATTTTTCTTTCTGTAATAATAACAAATGGGTAATGGGTCAGCTTCTATTGTGCACCGATTATTATTTTACCTGTATTGTTGTATGCTCAATATAACGTTTAAATTTTGTCATTCTGTATAACCGTATGAAGTTGAATTTATGTGCAAATTAAGCACCAAGCAGCTGGAGGTAAGGTGAGTTCATGCAACCCTCCAGACTCCAGCTGCATCCCGACGCCTTGGCGTCTTTTTCTGAATTGAGGGACAGATAGAACATAACTAAATACTTTCTACTTTTCTACCGAATTTACTTAAATAAGTCAACTAGAAATGAAACACTTCTCTAACTTTTATATGCTTCTGTGAGAAGGTCATGGACAATAGCTCAATGGCAACGGTACAACTCTCGTATCAGTAACAACCCATAATGTGAGAAAATAATCCACCTTTTGCCATAATTATATTTATAACCCATTGTAAAGTTACAATCGACGTAAATAGTTTTTCGAAATTGCTTAGTGTTGGTGCTTACGCATGCAATAAATAAATTTATAGTAACTAGTTTTTGTATTGTCGGTGATGTTCGTTACGTTTTTTCTAATGCATCTAGTAAGTTACAAATGTAATCTTGAGACATTATAGATTCCGTTCGTTTTCGTTAGGCATTCAACACCGTATACTGCATTAGATTCAGCGGCAAAGGACCCTATAAGGAGTACAGCTTGCAAGATTCGTATGGAATTGCTATTAGAGAAAAACTAGTGAAATATTTGAAAAATGAATGTCGGCACTGTCCGGTGAGGTTTGGCTTTTACAATTCTTGTTTAAAGTGTTTCAAAATACTAAGCACATTTACCACGATATTGGGTGCAAGATTGGTGTAAAAATTAAGATCACATGATCATATGACTACTTTTAGAGTAAAATCAGGCGGGCAGCAGCAACTTTTGCAAACTATATCATGGGTGAAGACGCTTCCCAGTATATAGAAGCATTCTTCGTCAGTATTCGACCTCCTGAACAAGCCATCGGAAATCTTTTAAATGGTTTTGTCCAGGATGGTGATCCAACCGTGAAGGCCTGGCAGGCAGCTGTGGTTTTATTGAAGTGAGCGTATATGTTTTTTTTTTGTAAACGGCTTGGTAATTGAATTTGAAGATGTGAAATTAAAATTAAAAGGAGGCAATTTGTTATTGCTTTTACTATAGATTAGTTCTGAAAAAGTAACCTTTTTATATTTTGTGATAGATACAGAAAAGTAAATTCTAGTGAATACCATTAAGGTCGCGATGGTGCATCTCGTTATTTCAAAACTACGTTGCATTCTTTCAATGACACGACAAAATTACCTTTTCTAAACCCTAATTGTATTACTTATCGTAGATGTAAATGAGCTCTATTTTTTTATTAAAAAATCTGTTGCAGGTACATCAAAGACAACAACGATGAGCCATTTTCCACATTTGGCGCATTCAAAAGCAGAGGTAGACCTATTTTAAAGAAAGGACAAGGAATCAGTTTTCGTAACCTGTTTAAAGATAGCCTTGAGAACAGTATTGAAATTAATACTTCACCCAAAAATCTTGCGAACTGGTTATACTTCAATAAGGCAACTCCAGATGGCAAATAAAGTTAACATTAACTAGAAAAAACAAAAAAATATGAGGTTGTTACAATAGAAACAATAGACTTAATTGGTTGTTGTGTATATACTTATTTAACTATTGGGAAATAAATACATTACCACATAGTTTGAAGCAGAATAGAAGATAACCCATTTTCATCGATCATTCATTAGATATTTTACTATGGATATGTGTAGAATAATAATGTTGAACAGTCACAACAATAACTATAGATGAGTAGTATACACCAGGGTAGTTTAGATATGAGTCGAAACATACCTTTAAAATCTCAATTACATAGACTAAATGAATAACAATTATTTCCTTGCTATCTATGTGTTTTAACGTTTATAAATAGAGTCAATTCGTACCATGTTTGTGTATTATTAATTAATAAGCTTAAACATTGTAATTTTGCATAGTCAAATGTGCGCAGATCTGGTCCTGTACATGCAGCGCTTACATTGGTAGGTAGCTACTCATCAGAATCTTTCGATCATCGTGAATTCGCAAAAACAGCAGTTGCGCGCGGGCGTTTCTCAGAGTCGCTCGCCTTTAAGTGGATCTCAAAGAATTGTACTTGTGGTGGGTTAAAATTAGAAGCAGCTAAAGCCTTACTATATTTAAAACTAGCTGTAGAAGTTCTCTGAATAATGTAGAAGTTTTGAGTGCAGCAAGTTCCGTTTGCGTGTCAAACAAACAACTCTTTCATCGTGTACTTAGTGAGTACAAAACTTGCTAGCCACGTATATTTGTACGTACATTGTGGGTATGTGACGTCAGCCGCTATAGCTACACCACCTAACAGCGAGGCGTTTCCCGCATCGGATGTGGTTAAATTTCACGCGTCACGCCATCCAAGGTTTGGGTGACGCAATTTAAGGGTGAGCGTAATACTCAACAGAGCGGATAACTTAGTACCTACAAAAAATATTTTGCAGCTAGAAGCAATAAGCGGTAGCTAGAGCCGTGTTAGAATCACGTTCAAAAACATGCGCTTACGTGTGTGAATTGTGCCGAATTTTTATGCATGCAAATCTCAGACAGGGTTGGGTTTGGGCAGTTTAAGGCTTTCACTTTCAAGAGTTTCAAGGGCAACTATTTATGCCATACTTTAATATTTTAAATGAACGTCCAAATACAATTCAAGTGGCCCTAAGCTATATTCCATAGTTATTTGCTTATAGAAATTGACAATTAATCTGTATCTTAATACTATTCTGTTTTAAAGTCAATATTTATGTAATCAAATTGGCTTTTCTTGTGTATGGTGTTTTATGTCATTTTCGGTCGAAAACTACTACGGGTGCAAACCAGCTTCCTGTTTTTGACAAGTGGCAATCATTCTTGATCATGACTGGGGTATTTGAATAGTTTCATGTATACTGAGATAGCTAGGTAAACAAAGGAGCAAATAAAATTATCATAATAATAAGAAGTACCAGACGACTCATTTAAATTTAACGTCCCGACTGGGGAAGGGGGGCATAACCAACGCATCGTTACAACTTGCAGGGTTTCATGTCTTCTTACGCCAAAACAGAAACGACATTAAAGTTTCAAGATAGCTTTTTAGCCGTTTAGAAAAAACTACGCTTTGCTAACTCGATATTAATGTGACTTGCATTTTGGGTACCTACATCATTTTATTCCCGAGGTATATATATATATATATATATGCAATTAAAACACAAACTATTTCAACACAAAAAAGTATACCCTCTCGGCAGAAGTGAAATCTGAAGGCGATGCCCAAGTAAAAAAATGCAAAACTGGATAAAAATTCTGTCAAAAGACTTCTGTTTGGGGTGTATTAGGAAGTTACCAGAGAGATGGAGTAAACGCATTGAGTTAGAGGCAGAGATTTAACATTTCTAATTGAACATCAACAGAATATTAGTTAAAAATTCTGTACATACATATACACAAGTGCACTACTGCTAAAATACAGGTATATTTCAAACATGTAACAGTGTTAGCAAATTTTCTAAATATTTAGTATTCGACTTGCTCATCCCGTAAGTTGAATTATGGGACTTCTTATTTTTACCTGTCTCAGTATCGGCTTCCCGACTTCTCCTCGCTTTAGCAGTACTTAATTAGTTCAGGGTATTCCATTACTTTCCCGTCTCAAGAACGTGCGTAAATATTGTTTTCCCTGAAATTGAGTTATTCAAAGTGGGCGAAATTGTCAAAACAATGACTGGGTGGGAATTGTGCCGAATTTATAGAGAAGCGCGGATAATTTCGGTCTATCGTTCTGCAATTTATTATACTTATTGTGGTTTTTATTATGCATGACGAATCGAAAAAAGACTATGCAGAGTAAAAACTACAGACAGTTTATGATGTAGTTAAAAACGATAGGCTTCCTAGTTAAAGGAGGAAATAGTAAATTTTCCACAAATGTAAAGAAAAATTGGTAACATAATTACGACACATAATAAGTGGTTTTCATAGAGTTTGAAAGTATCTAACGTTAACGAGGTTTCGTCCAAATATACAACTTCTTATTTAACTTAAAAACTACAAATTGACAACAAACAACTGACAAGTAAAATGTAAAAGCATACACGGAACCCTACACACACTTCGCAGCAAACGCAATATGGCTGCCTAGAAATCGTTGCGGCAGACCGGCATACAAAAAACCTCTTGCTCGCCCAATCGAAATTGTAAACCATCTGCTTATCAGCTATTTTATATTCTGCTTTCTAAACTAGGTTCGTATAAGCGGAGCTGTACAAGCTTTCTCATGGCTACCATTCCTCTTTTTTTTGTATCACCTCACAGATTGCCTCAGCTTGTTGCAGTTATTAGTTTTTAACTTTTCTGCCTTGGATTGACAGCTTTCAGGTAAAATAAACACAGGTAAAAGTCAAAACCACTTAATTATTTTCACAACTTAGCTCTTAACCTAATCTGTTCTTCTTCCTCCTTTTACATTAGGCAAGTGGCCTGTTTAGTTCCACAAAGTTGTGGTTCTATGAACCCTCTTTAGTTCTAAGTCTGATAGGTGGCTAGCCTTGCCGGTCGAAATCGAAGAAGACTTCCCTTGTTAGAGGTTAACAACTACTACAGCTCTGCAAACGCCTATATAGTGACTGCAATTTGGTTGAAACAAATGCTATCGCATTAATTTGATTGATTGTTACATTGTCCTTGCCACTAATATTAGTTCTAAATTATATAACAAAAAACGTATTTTCTAAATTAATTAAGCAAAGGTAACTACCATGAAATTAAAATTAACACCACTAGTTCGGTTTCTTTGATCGTTTTAACACGTCATATGACGAAATTCCGCTAATGTATGCCTGAATTGTAGAATTAATCAATTATTAGCTCTTATTTTAATATTTAAATAACAATATTACAGCATTTACTTTATTTTAATTCTACCGCTTACTTTTTGAGCCATTCCGAGTTAGTATGTAGAAGTTACAAACCCTTTTCAGTTTGACAGATGATAAGTATTGAAATTTAACTTTTTACAACATTTACTCACTCACTGAAAGAATAAAATTTTAAATTTGTTTTCTACTCTTGCATCTGCATCTAATCGCATTATATATCTAATCTTATACAACCTTTAATTGCATTATACGTCATAGAGGTATTTTCCAGGTTAACATCGCATTGAAATCGTTCTAGTGTAAGATGCATTTTTACCCCCAATTAAACGTGTAAATTGTTAAGGTATTCACAACCCATTTTAGTAAGGTTACTTACAGTGTAGATTGTGTTGCAAAAACCATAAAGATCACTCTGAAAGCTTATCCATAATCGGGACGTTTGAAAATATAAAATTTTGCCTATTCCGACAGTCTGAAAAATTGCCTTGTACTAATTATATTATTATAGTATTAATTATAAGAGCCTCTTACACATATAATAGTACTTATTTTGTCGATTTCGCATAGTACTTTATTTCATTTCATAATTTTTTCGTAAAACTAAAATTTGTATTGTTTCAGTTGGTGTGTAACTACAGCAATCAATGTATAACGTGTATAGTATGTTTAACAGCAGACGCAACATAGAACATTTACATTGCCCGTGCTGTGTAGTGATACGATGTTTAGTGCGCCCCTTTGTTCACATAAAAGGTTTTCATTTACATCATTCTGCTCAAGTTGTTGAAATTAATTATCACTAATTGTGCAAATAATAACATCGTAATTATATCTGCTTCGTCGTGAGTATGATGATTATACCAAAAGTGTTAAGCTCTGCCGTCTCTTCTTTAGATATTAACCTGGGCATGATCTTTTTCGGTTTTTACGTCTGCGCATTATTAGTGACAAATAACCATTTTGAAATTCCTAACGAAAAATTATGTGAAACGCAACTGCTTTCATTCAATAATAATCAAACGTGTACTCCGTATTTATTCGATTTAACAGACATTAAAATATCACAAATTGACCCAGCCACATGGTTAATAACTTCACCCTCTAAGGCTATATTAGATATTAAATGTAATAATATTAGAAAGGGATTGCTTGGCTCCAAAATCAGGTATTTAAGCCCGGATTACATTGTTCTGATAAATCACGAACATATGTTATTAACAGCTAAAACTATTTCAAATAAAGTTGTCGATCTGAAAATTCCACGCATGGACAAAATAACAATTTCCAAATCAAAACATCAATATTTAAAAAATCGGTTTGATTCCTATTAACATCCAAAAGTTAACTAGACATCAAATAAAATTAAATGATCAAAAACACGCGCTAAGACCTGTTGATCATATAAATTCAAACCCCTCAAGTGTGTCATCGATTATTCATACTATAATAATTATCTTGCTAGTTGTAAGCTTATTTTTATATATGTATTTTAGGCGCAACTCCTTAAAAATCAAACTTATCGACTTTCGAAATAAAAATTGTAATCGTTCGTAAATTATTTTATTCTATAAAGAAATGTATTATTTCAACCTGCATAAAAATGTATTATTTTAAATTGCATAAAAATGTAAAGGTTTGATTTTAACCTGTAATAACGCTTTGAAAGCGTTATCACAGACTTTTAGAAGGGAGGAATTATATTATCAGAATAGCTTACTCAGTAACACGTGCATCGGTGGTAGCCGCTAATCTGTTACGAGCTAGCATTATTTAGATAAGATAACATTTAGCTTCCTGCTCTGCTTGATTTGTACGCTTCAGTCTTGAGCTGGCGCTTGTATCGTTAAGTCAGTCTTAAGCTCCTCTGTTTTTCCCTATTTCATAGTAAAATAAAACTTTTTAAAAAGGTGATTTGCGCTTTACCAAAAGAAACTTGCCCGTAGGTTACTCTCTCAACTCTACTTGCATAGACACTAACTTGGGTTTCCGCCTCCAATTATATTGCAAACCATGATCTTCAAAACTTTTATTAAATTCTCCCACTATTTATTATATCTTCCTTCATTCTAGTAGAAGCACCATTGTAATTTTTAATACAAGAGCCATTCTTTACTGCTTTTTTTGCAGCAGGATATACACTGCAAAATGTATGTCCTCGACATCTCAAAAGCTTTCGATAACGTATGGGTAGATGGACTAAAGTACAAAATATTACATGTAGACATACCTAACTACATAAAAACCATACTATTCCCATTCCTGGAAAATCGACCCTTTGCAGTTAAAGTCAACAGTTCCATATCATCGACAAAAGACGCTCATGCAGAAGTCCCGCAAGGAAGCGTACTCGGACCCATTCTCTATAGCTTACATACTCGCGATATCAATCACCAAACCATCTGTGAGACCGCTACATTCGCCAATGATACGGCAATCTTCGTTCAACATAACCTCAAAGGCGCCGCAGAACAACTCTAGAGCTCCATAGACATCATCGCAAGGTGGTTCACAAAATGAGGATTAACGAGTATCTCTTCAAAATGTGGTAATAAAGTTTTTATACTAAAGCGCATCAAAAACGTACCAAGCATATCTATTAATGGTGAAGATATACCCTGGATTGATAAAAATCAAAATGTTAAGTACCTGGGTTTGTTATTAGACACGCGTCTGACGTAGAGCGCGCATATAAACAAAAAACTAAATGAAGGATACGCAATGCTAACCCAACTCTTCCCTCTAGTTAGCATTAAATTTTCTCTACGTTACTCTTATACAAAGCCTTACTAAGATCGCTTATCACTTACGCTTGGCCAGTTTGGAGTGCAGTCTCAGACATGAACATAAAAAAATCCAGATCCAGATCCAGAACAAGGTTCTCAGAATAGCAACTGATGCTCCATGGTTTATCTCCAACACCTAAATCCATAATGAACTCGGAATTGAACCAATCAAGTCATTCAGTTATAAAGTCACCAAAAAGTTCTACGAAACATAAATCTTTGTGAAAGTGTAGTGTACCTACAGCTTGGTCAACATAATATTCACATCAGACCTTAAAGGAACTCCCCCAAGATACAATATACCGTTGCGGCCAACTCAAAGTGCACGGCAGATTTTTAGCTTGTAATACGATATTCTAATCATAGACGTCGAGTTTTGACGTTTACGTTTGTCATCAACTGTCATAGAACTGAAAACTCGGAAAATTCCCAGCCATTTGTCAGAAGCAGAGAAAATGCGAGCTATTACAAAACTGGAAGAGAACTGGTCGCTGAGTCGAGTCGCAACAGATTTGCATGTGAGCAAGAGCTGCACTTTCAAAATTAAAAATCGTTGACAGCAGAGACTTCTGCAAGAAAAGTTTTGTTAACACCAGAGAACAAAGAATGAAGAGTACAATTTGCAACCGTCTATTTGAATGAGATCGACGACTTTTGGAACACGACTGTTTTCTCAGGTGAAAAGGTATTTCAATCATTTACCAATTGACGATTAAGGGTGTGTAGACCACAAAATTCAAGATTTGAGGAGCAATATTATGTTCAACCCTTAAGGAGTAGTGGACGATTCTCTGTAAACGTATGGGGATGGATCAATGCTCACGGATCTGGGGCATGCTATAGAATTAATGGTCGACTGAATGCTGAAAACTTCGCAACATTTTGCAAAATGTGATGCTGCCATCTGTAAGAGAGGTCTTTCCTAATCAATTTACTTTTCAACAGGCAAGATATTATCTAATTAATTAATTTTGTGTATGTTAACGTAATTGATAACATTATTTTCACAGGATAACTGTCCTGTGCATACAGAAGGGGTTGTTCATTGATGGTTTGATGAGAATAATATCAATTTATTACCATGGCCTGCAAGAAGTCCGGACTTGAATCCCATCGAAAATGTTTGGGGCTATTTAACTACAAAAATTTATACCAGGGATTTTGCACCAAACAAAACCGATGAATTATGGGAAAGAATAAAAAATGCTTGGAAGGAACTGAGAGAAGGATACAATATGGAAACATTGGTCAACTCTATGCGAAAGAAACTGCAAAGCGTAGTAGCAATTGAATACTGATACATATTTATTAAATACATATTGTTATATACCTAGTTTGTTTACTTGTGAAACTTTGCTAAAATACAAACATTAAAAAAGTAATACCTATTATTATAACCATAAGCAACACCACTGGAGAAACCCCCATCTAATAAGCCGAAAAATCGCAAAAATAACCATAGTAACAAAAAACCGTGCACTTTGAGGTGTCCGTAACTGTACAATATTTAATTAATATATAGTACGCCTAGAGAGTATCCCGAAAAAGTAATTTCTTTTTAGCTTCACGGGAATAACCATATTTGACATATAGGATTGCCTTTTGTTTTATCCGTGACCTACTACCCTGACAATATGCATAAAAAATGTTAGAGGCCCAAGACTTTTAGAAGGTCGTTTTATGACATTTCTTAAAACTATAAAATTCTGGATACTTTCTAGACGTACTATAATTCTTCGAAGAGCCACAATTAGTTTGCCTCTAAGCTAACTTAATTAAGCTATTGAAATTTAACTAATATCAAAACCAGGTATAACAATGTATTGCAATAGCCTCACCTAATATTATTAAAACCTTACGTTGCGGCGTCTAATTATGCACTGATTGACTACACTGCAATATGAGTTGGATATTTAATTATTTTACGTTACGACAATTATTTGATATTCTTTATATGTCACATTTGACTGTACGAATTCTATTTTTGTTTAAGATAAATTCTCAATTAAAATGAATTCAAGTACTTCTACGAGGGCCTCAGGTGGAGTAGCTTGAACAAGCGTCCACGTACGATCAGCAGAGTTAAGCAACGCTCTTTCTGGTCAGTACTTGGATGGGACGGCTGCTTCTCCCGGCACCTCGTGGTACGGCTGCCACGGAAAATAGTTGGTCCCGGATGTCATAATAACATCATGACAGTCGTTAGTGGAGTTGGAAGTCCCCATAAAATGTACAGTGACACCTATAATTGGCTTAACGGCTGTTGGCAGAGTGCGAAAATAAAATAAAAATAAAATAAAATAAAATGCCCTTTAATATGAATCTTTTATATTAAGCTATTAAATATTTCTAGCTCAGTAGAACATGAGTACTCTCAAAAACATATACCGGTTCACGCACTATCAAGACTGTTTATTATTTCTGAAAAATCATTTGTTTAATGAAAACTTATGTCAAATATTTGTAACAATGTTAATGAACGTCAGTGTCACTTTAAATCATGTACATGGAATATCAATCGCAAAAACCTCCTTGTCCCACTACCTGTCATTCAATAAACATGAAATGGTAAGTAGTACTTTTATTAATTACCACACTTCACTCTCTTTTTGGTTATTTTAGTTTGCTCAATAAATACCTGTGACTGTAGCTCGTCCAAAGAGTTTAATCCGCCTTTTCAAAGATCCAAATGTATACCAACTACAGAGTAACCTTAGTACAAACCCATCCTACTGTCAAGAACTCGACAAAACTCTCGAACAGGGAACACAGTCCCCCTTCCAAATACGATATTGACAATCGAAATAATGCGAATTGCGATCTGTCAGAAGCCACAGGACGTCACCTCAACTAGTGCCAATCTCAAAACGTCACTCCAACAAAAGTTCAGCAAAGTTTAACTCCATCAGATGGAAAACCACTTCCAATTCCCAAGACGCTCACTTCAAAAATTCTGCTGTGTCCTATTTTCAGTAAATGCAGCTTACGCTATCCAATTCACGAGATGTAATTATTTGACAATAAACTAATTTCAACATCGAATTCCAGAAAATTTTAATAGCTTGTAGTATTTTAAATTATGTTCTTCCTACCATACACATTATATTTTTCTTGTTTTAAAATTTACACTTATACCCTTCTCGACAATTTAAATATAATTAAACCCTTTCAAATACCAAAATAGATTAATAAATCATATTAGAAAAGGGTTTATTTTCAAAATTTCAGCTTTTAATAAAATATTATTACATGTTTTTTTATCAAGATTTATTTCTGTCCATAAAATTTATATCTTTTTAGTGATATCGTTTTTGCATATTTTTTACAGTTCCACACTCTATATATTTTATTATCACATTTAGTAACACTAGCTATATTGAATAACATTTCTCAAATAAGTATTTGCTATTAATCTTCCACTCTATTTCAGGTAACTTTTAAATCATTTTAGAACCTTTTTCATTGTTTCTGAATTCAAATTATTCCATTACTTTACAAAATACATGTTAATAATTCTGATATTCTTTTATTATATCCAAACTCATCTTTGTCAATTTAATAACGAAATCTTTTAATATTTTTTTTAAATAGAATATCAAACTCTTGTCTTGTATTAATAAATTAACTTAATCTTCTTATATGGAATCCATTACACCATTACAGTATATTGTTGACCTAGTAAATCAAAAATTTAAAAATAAACCACTTTCAATTTAAATCGGTGTTAGTTTGTAACTACTTTGAGATAAACTACAATTAAAATAGTAAATTCTAGACAACAATCTAGAAAAATACTAGCATTGTTCTTTTGTCCATTATTTATGCAAACCATTGCATACTCACTTACCTATTATAATAATCTACATGGGAAGTTTCATCATCATACTTGGCAGATATGCACGGAATCGGAAGTTGTTTTTAGCGTTTTTGTTTTAACATATTAAATTATTTTTTGCACAACCTGTCATTTCTGACTATTTACCATGGGTGTTTCCATTACAGTAAGTGGAATTTACACAGCAAAATTACTTACCGATTTAATAACTGAACAGCAAAAATACTTACCAACGCCTTTTTAAAAAACAATCAAAATTAGTCTTACATGCACAATTTTCTGCAAATTTTAATTTACAAAAAATAAATTGATTACCTAGTGACGTGTGCCATATTTATATTTGTTGTATAATTTTAATTCCGATTGTGCAAAAAATTTTATAGGCACGTCGAACGTTAAGGGTTACCGTTCTCAGACAATAATTGGAGTCGTTTCTGCGGTCCTTCAAACAATTGCCTTCGAGCAGAAAAAATCCCTTACCGTTCTCCATACTTAATATACTATTTAGAGTCGAATACTGCATCAAATTCGATTATATTTTGTTGAAGTATTAATTTCGGTTCATTTATAGATCTGTATAGAAATATTTACTTTTTTGGATGACTACAGCTTGCTAAGATAACGATTTTCAACTAGCGAGGTTTATTTCAAATAACGATATACCCATAACTCTAATTTTTAATTCATGTTGTGCACAGAATTCCACCAGGCGCTATCCTTTTTCGTTTCTGCTATCCAGACCATAACTGCCGACAATATTCATGGCGTTACAATGTTATCCTCGGTGCTTTCTACTACCACATTTCAGTCACCCATAACTACTACATTTTTTCTTATCATACTAGTTTTATTATTTTAGCTGTTTATCTCTTCTTATGTATGATTTAATAAGGGCACGTATACCTGTATTAGTTCAAACCTAAGTAGAGGATCGTTCACATGCTACACATCGTAGTAACGCGAGACTCATGGGTTTACATCACTTCCGAAAAATTACATTTTGTAGACCTTTCCATTCGCTTTTTTTGAACTTTCAAAAACCTCACGGGGAAGTGAATTGAACTCGCGACCCTTGGAAAAGCAGTTGGGATGCTTAATCAATGATCCACCGAGTCCGGTTACTCAATTGTTTGCATATGTATAAAATCGTTCACATTCCATGTTTTAATATCTTATTTACACGAAAATTTTATAATTACAACATCACAAACATGTTCCCATTAGAAGTCTGCAAAAGCCAGCTGCTAGGGTCCGTAAGTGACAATAACCATATCGTTAATTACAAATTGTTCTGTCTGCGACAAAATGTATGTAAACTATAAATTAATACGACGAAAGTAATTAGCAATTATAGTCTGTCTTTTGCAGTATATTTCAAGCGGAGGCTTATACATTTATCGATTTACTTCCCCAATTAGCAATCATCTCCAACACAGCATTCAAGTCAGCTTGTTCATAAATTACAATTATTTCAAGAAACGATTGGCTGTTATTTCGAACAAAAGGCGATGCTTTCATTAAACAGTATAAAATAAATTCGAATTTAAATTCTGAAAACACATTCTAATATTGGAAATGTTATTTTATTACAGTTTATAAACATATACAAAGTAGACTTTTTATACGAAGCGAAGCGCAATGTTTGGAGTCAGACAGCTTAACCTTGAAAATTTACAAAGTGATTTTTTAAGCTTAAATGAAGTGCCTCTTAAGAATATAATTAACTTCATGCATATTTATTACCTGTTCAAAGTCGCCGCTCACTATTTTTTACAGCTTTCTCACAGCCTTATAAAAGACCGATATCTTTCCTCAATTTTAGGGCTTAATTTGTATTGCACTAAGAACTTGAACTTCTAAAAGTATAAGGAGAATATGATACTGTAGAAAATAATTCCACCTGCACGATACATAGCCATTATGGGTTCTAGAGATTTATAATTAACAAAGTGTAATTAATCCAGCTTTTATTTTATGGCTTGTCATAAAAGCTGCTAATTAAGGGACGAGGGTTCCAAGAACTCGATCACGTTTATAGAACAACGATGCGAAACCCGGCCGCTCTAACAACTCATGGAAAACATTTCCAGATGAAAATAAAATTTGAATTCAAAGGCAGTTCAATCATTTGATCTGCAACTGCTTTGATAAGGACTTATTACGTCATTCATTTGACACTATTTTCGTTAGGTAATGAAACTAATTGCACCACTAGTGGTATACTGGAAGTTTATTGCACCACTAGTGATATACTAATTAAGAAATCCACAAATAAATACTAATTAAATCAAATTTTATTAAAAATTATACACCACATTTTAAATGCAAAAGATAGACAAGGAATATATATGAACATATAAAATTGACTTCTGGCATTTGCCTACGAAAATATGTTTGCAAATGACACATCTGACATTTTTCTTAATGCACTTTTCTCAATTTTGGGCTGTTGTAGATAACATTTTGTAAATTATACGTGGGCTAGAGCATATTACAGTAACTCATACGATTACAGATGACTCGGTCTACGACTTCGTCACCTGCAATTCTTCACACTCGTAATGTTGTAATAATGCTTCTATCCCACTAATAATATAAAAACTATTGAAGCTTTTTAATAGAGCTTAACTTTGCCGAAATTGATATATATTTACTCGCAGATTAATTGGCTAGGTTCTAAAACAGATGAATATTAACCATACAGCTATTTTTACAGCTTAAAACTATATTCTGCAATAGCGAATTCAAGGTAGATAAGCAGGATAGACGTATTCTAGATTTATTTTTGATTGTATTACCAATTTAGTGCCCAAATGAAAGTGATGATAATTACTTTGTGCTGAGTCACTTTGATTTAAACGTTATACCTCATGCACCTTGTTCGAATGATTTCAAATACATAATTTAAACTAAATTTTTAGTTATTAGTATTTTAATAGAAATAGAATTATTTAAATTTTTGCATAACTCTTATTTAAATTCTAATATTTAAAATTAAACAAAATTGAATTTCTTGTTAATATAAATTAGATACAATAATAATCTTAAAGCTGTTTTGCCCTTATTGTTTTACTTCACTCCTCTAAAAGGCGAAAGAAGTATTGAAATCTCGAAAAACTCACCTTCCGAGATTTCTTCAGGTCTTTACGTTTCAGGGCCCCTAGATGACGAAAAACATGTTTTCTCAATTCCGCCTGTCTCTCTCTCTGCCTGTCTGTCTGGGTGTTACTGGTATAACTCAAAATCTATTTGTTGGGGAAATACGACACTGTGCATGCAGATTATGTGTCTACCTGGCATGAAACCAAGAAAAATTCAAGAAATATGGCCAGGGTGAGCACCTTAAAAAATTAAATTTTGTTTTTTTCTTTAACTGAGAAATAGGTATAGGTAACAATTTGCACATAGCTCAGGCTTTACCCTTGACGAAAATGAAACCCAACAGGTACATGGTAAATGCTGTAAAACAGAAAAAGAGGTCAAAAATGCGTTCTATTTAATGCAGCCGCGACGCAAGGGCACGAGGAGTGCTCCGAGTGTTCCGTGGCGCATGTAGGGAATTGTCGATATGCTTGCCAAACGTTGGAATAGCATTTTCAACAGCTGCCGTCTGAATTCGACCGCCGGTAATGTTTTCTTTTATGTGAAAATTGATGTAATTTGCTTTACAAAGTGTTTCCTTTTATTTTTCAGTATTATTAGAAGCATGAAAATATTTTTACCCCTAGTTTCATTTGCTTTTTAAAATTATTTAGTGTCACAACGTCCGCTTGCGAGAGATGTTCTAAGTAAAGTTCTTTACAGATTCTTTTTGAATATTAACATTACCTAAACATGTATACAGCTTGTCCCCGGACTGGGATTATAACAGGAAAAACTTTATACCTCGTAGAATAGTTATCGTTTATAAAAGTTGTTGCTTTTTATAAAAATCACAATGCGATAGATAAATTTGATATATACGGGGTGTTTAGAAATTACTCTTCTTCTTCTTTTATTTTTAAATTTTATAATTTTTTTTATTTATTTAAGCTGTTACCAACAGTTACATGACCAATTACAGGTCACAGCATATCATATGTATGTTGTATGTAGTATGTGTTGTGTGTGGTCAGGTTACTCTTTCCCATAGACCCGTCTTCCGGGAAGAGTGCCGTTAATTCTATCCCAACCGCGAATGGTGACCGGGCTCGATACCGATCCAATGGGCTGCGAAAAAAATCACCTACCCATGGATTCGCACCGAGGACTGTTTTTCTTTGTTACGGTGTTTCTATAGAGCTACATGCCCAGCTCTCTATCTATCTTTTCGGTGGTCTGCCGGGGTTTCTCTTTTTTAATTCTCAAATTTCGTTATCCGTCCTAGTTCCCAGGCTACACGTGGTTCTGGTTTAGAAAATAAGAAAATATAAAAATAGTGAAAGAGAGAACTACTTTTAATTTTAACTTTAGAGGAAAATATTGTAAGAAAAAGTTGATGATAATGACAGATTAAGTCCAAATACAAAATTTCAGCTTCATACTAACAATCTGTATTTTTTTAGCTTTAAGGAATGCAAATATAATGCCGTCAGTTATTACCAAAGCAATCAAATATGTGGAAATATGAGTAAAGGTTGGTGGGGTGTCATTTGAATAGTTATTTAATTTTAGTCTTTCGGATTGAGTTAACCGAAGATTTTTTTAAAATTTTTATTTTACTATAAAATGTCAAGGAAAAATTTAATCAATTTTTGCATTGCTAAAACTAAAAACATACAGGTTGCTAGTATGAAACTGAATTTAGACTTATTCTTTCATGATAAACAACTTTTTCTTTGAGTATTTTTCTTTAAATTGAAAATTAAATGTACTTCTCTCTTTAGCCATTTTTATATTTACTTAATTTCTAAACACCCCGTATATCAAATTTCAGATTTATTCATGGCATTGCAATTTTTATAAGAATCAAAAATTTTATAAGGAATGACTTTTCTACGAAGAATAAAAAATAAAGAAGTTTTCCCTCTTGCAAACTCAATCCGGGGGCATACTGTATAGTGGTCAATATATTTTGATTTTGCATTAATTGTAATCAGGTGTAATAAGAGGTTAAATTATAGTTTGGTAGCTACATTTTTGGTTCACCTAACTCTTGCCTTCGTACCCGCAGAATAAGATTAAATCCGAGATTAGTATAGTATTGGTAAAACAAGCCACTATAGATGGTAGAACTGAAAAAACAACAGTTCACACAGAAAAACAAAGTGGTGGAAATCATTAAGAACAACATAATTAAAATTATAATGGTCACAAAAAACTAGCAATTAATTATATCTAGCACTGAACGAAACAAGCTACCATCATATTCGCGGGGCGTTACAGAAATTACAATAAAAATCCAGGTAGCCACATAGACTTGAAAATCTAGGAACCCAAATCCGTCAAACCAAATCTAGAGTTACAACAATCTGGTAACTCAAAATTCATTTTCTTATATGGGTATTTCGCCACTCTGCAAATTAAAATATTAAATAACGAAAATATTAACAACGAACGTTTCGAGGGACAATCTGCCCTCGTTATCAACGAATAACAATTAAAACTAACAAGAACTTATATTTTTTTCACTGGAAGAAAAAACGACCAACCTCCAATGAATTTTCAGACATTGACGTTTGTTGATATCTGTACCTACTTGATCTCATCTTTAACTCATCTGGTAACTCAAGTTTAACAATCCAAATCGAGACAACTCCCACTCACTTCTGATGTAAATCGGCTCAATGTTCTCTTCCCAGTCCCACGTAGCGTAATCAGAAGGTGCAAACTTATCAAACGATATCTAAAAATGGGATGCATATTGCAAGGACAAATGGCTTACCATTGTTCAATGATCGATCTTACACTCACCCGCTGGTAGAGTTTCCCAGATTCCATCATACTAACCGACCATAGGGAGAGGAAAAAAACGGAGAAGCAGCGATAATTAAATCATAAATGGTCAAACGCAAGGTCTCTGAAGATTTCTCTTGATTGTTTTTAGTTAAATCCGGAAGTCGTTCACTTGAGGAACCGGATAAAATACACCGAATAATCGAAAATTTGAAGACTATAAACGATTTTACCACTACAGTGTGACAAAATGGTACTAGAACACCTTATCGCCTACGGAAATTACTAAGTGGCCGCGTTATCATTCACGGTGACAATACGATAAATTCGCAAAATAAAACAGACGACACCCCAAAACCCAACAGAGAACGCCCGACAAGCAAATGCAAAATAAGATATTTATACGAACTACCAAAACCAATTCAAGAGAATAAGACTTTCAGAGGGGACCTAACAACATCAGGAAACCTCTCATTGGTTGTGAAGGGGAGGATGGGAAAAATTCCAACCAAAAGTATGACTGCATCTGCAACCCCAATGTTAGCGGTGGCAGCTAAAAAGGCATATATCCTTTTAAACTTAGCTAGCACTTCAGCAGCTTTTAGAAAAACTTAAAGTGAGTTAGATGGCTAAGGATAGCGGTAGTAAATAAAGCCAAAATAGATGAAAATGTCAAACTGACCATAACAGTAACCAGTAAAATAACAAACAAGTTTGATTAAACACTGATTGACAAAACTTACGAAGTAAATGACTACAATTTTAGAAATCGTATAAACTTGAACTGCTAATATTGCCATACTCGTTATAAAGTATAAAACTCTTGTTTTCGAGAAATTTTAAAAAGAAAATCTGCACTTTTAACGTGTTTTAATTGTTGCCTTAATGTGTGAAAGATGTTTTCGTTTACAAATGATTACATTTTTTATAATTTGTCTTACTGATATTATTATTGGTACAAAAGACAGTAAGTCAAATTCGCTTCTCGCGAAAACTGAGCAGTATACAGATTGTTTCTAAAGTAAGGTAACATACTTTACAGATGAATTCTACGATCAAAAATAAATCAAAAAGTTATAAGAAACTCGTGTCTGCAAACGAATTCTTTGTAAGATACAGGCCAATTCAATTGATAACCCACAAATTGGTCACTCCTTGGGTCGCCTCTAATGAACTAGGCTTCCCTTCCCAAAAATAGTCCCTCATTTCATCCGTTTTCGTCTCGTAGCACACAAATCGGTTTCCAGAACCCCCGCAAAAATCATCACATCCTGCAGATAATCCCAAAACGTAGATACTCCAAAAGTAGGTCATCCAAAGAATGCTACAACAAAAAGCAATATTAGACTACAAATCCGCAAGCGAAACAGTCTCTTACAAGAGGTATGCTCATGTCGACATGTTAAAAGCTGCAACCAATTTATCGAAGCTGCTTCGAAAACCACCTCATTCTGCTTACAGCATCTTAAGCACCCAGATTGCTCGGCGACTGTTCTTCAGTTGCTCAAAATTTACAATGCCATGCCGACCACGGGGAGCGAACCTCTTTCACACCTCGCGAAAAAACCTGAAGGAAGCACAAATGTCCACCTTGCGATAATCTTATGCTAAACAGGTTCTATACCTAGGAGGTAAATATGTAGCCGAAAGAACAATTAAATGTCTTACAAGGGACATCAATTAATTGATCTTCGGAAAATTATTATTGCGTGTAACCACACAGTATACTAAGCGTAAGCCACTGATATTAATTTATTTTCGTTTCTACAACGCCTACCTCTTTTTAAGAGCTTACTTTGCTGTTACTTTTTTCAATAACTCGAAGGGAAAACATTTTCCGAACTGTGCATACAAACTATTTCACTATTAGAACTACCGGAACTCACCACTAAAGTTTGAGTGTGCTACAGAACAGAAACCACGCTGTATTGGTTTCAAAGTTCCTAAGTATGAGAGGAAAAAATTTTCTTGAGTCGATGTTAACGTGCGATGAATTTTAGGTTTGCGATTTTCTTCTCGAGACTAAACTACAAGTATGTAATCGAAGGACAAGCAATTTCCATCACCATAAAGAACAGAAAACGTACCCTCCGTTGGAAAGATCGTGTTAAGCGTTAGTGTTAATCATTATATGCATTTTTTACTCAGCAGATAATTATTAGTGCAGACCATTTATCGTTGTTACAGGGAACTCAGGCGATAAGAAACGTTCGCCTCCGCCATAGAGCCATTTTGACTTAAAACACACTCACTGGAATGAACTGGAAAACACTTTCACACACTCCCTACAGCCTGGATTAATTCTCATGCCATTATTATATTTTTCAACCATTGGACGAAACAGTAGCAGAATGGAAATTGTGCAATAGTGGATGAACCCCAATTCAAAACAATTATATTTTAGAGGCATTAGAAAGTTACCAGAGAAGTGGTGTAAATGTTTAGAATTAAAGCAGTCATTGTTTTGTTATTATGTTACCTAAACCTCAATAAGGTATTATGTAGAAATTCTGGTTCATATCTGATGTACCTTTGTACGTTTCAGCAGGAAAAACCTTGTTACATATCTGTGTCTTAAAATATCAATATCTCATTTCCCTAACTGCTCGCCGATTATTAACTAAATTTAATAAAGCAGTTATCATATTTGCAGCAACGGATAATAGTAAGTTACTTTTAATTTCCTTTCAGCCAAAGCACAAGAAATCTGCACTGCAGACAATGATGAATCGAAAATATTTGCTGATGGAGCGCGATAAGCAAGCAATTTAAACTAAGGGCATTGTTTAGCCTGGAGCAGCATCCGCCTGCGTTCAGGACGACTAGCACAAAAGGACGTGTGGAGCGAACCGAACGAGGAAAAATCGGTGACGTCAGAAGCGAACATGCTACGTAATTTGTAAATACATAGCCCTGCGCGCATGGGATATTTCTCCGTAATTTTATGCTGCCCTGAATTACGTAATTATTCACAGCCCTTATCAAAGGTGGCACTTGCATTACATTTTAACGCACCCGGCTCGGCGCTGAACTTTATATCAAAAAGCTATTTCTATACGAATTAGGAAACCGCTGGAAAGCTCCATTATTTTTTATTCATAGCCGGTGAAAGCCAGGATTAAGCCGCAAAACTAATTATACAGCAATCGAGTTAAATTTTTATCACTGCATGAATTCAAATTGGTGTCTGCTAATTCGGTTTATGTCATGTTGAAGCTATAATGCTATGAGTAAAGAGTATTTTGGAATAACATACATCATGATAGAAGTCCATATTTACATTCCCATTATTTAGAGACTACCTTGCATTATTAGTTTCCGTTTCTAGGAGTAAAGCACTCTGCAATTTAGCAAATTTTGAATATGTTGTTTTATTACCCGGAACAATATAAAATAGAATTGTTGGACTATCAAACGAAAATACCATGGACAAAAAATTTATGATGTTTCCTCTTTTTCTTGTGATTACTCTAATGTTCTGTCTTCCAACGAGATCTCCTATTTGTTTTTTCCTTTCCATCTCATTTCGAGTGTAACGCCCCATTTCATTCTACGCTACTTTATTAAATGATTCCTCGAGGCAGTTTGCTTTCGAATATGGTTTTCCCGTACACTCTGCTCTTGGCATAGTGTGATTTTAATTTTGCCGAAGGAACGCCTGCGAAGAATTTTTCGGTGCAGCGCTGCTTCGATGGTCAAAGCAGGCTAGGCTCGAAATAATTTATTTAGAAGCCACCTCCGGGGATTTGGCATAGTTTTAACTAGCCGGCTATGGAAATCTCGAGTTTCTGTAACAATTGATGTACGCACAGCGGCTTCTCTTCAAACACGTTCAGGCCGATATCAATCTGCGGCCTGCTTCCATGCCTAATACTTCCAAGCCTCCACCTCCCAGGCTTCAAGCTCATATGGATTGCGGTTTTCTTGCGATCTACTCCTGTCTCCGGATTTCATCGTGGCAAACGGCTTTTGTGGCGTGAGTTCCCGATGCGAACAGTTTTGGCGGCGGCTTAAAGTTCCTTCGGCTATAGCAGCCGCCTGTATCCGCTTCACGGTCCTATTCAATAATTCCATGCAAAGGCTGGCGATACTCTCCATAAGATCGCTATGATAGTGCTTCCAGCTATGTTTCGTAGGTACATTGATTTTCAGCTTGCCTGTTTATTGGTAAAGAGCTATTGCCTAAGGATCAACAGTTCTACGAAGGCCTTCAATTATTATCAAACTGTACGCGATAAATACTAACTTGTTTGCAACGCTTGAAACGTTAGAATTTCATCAGTTAGAGTGGCTGAAATTTTGTATGTATAGTATTCCAACCAGAAATTGGAAAGCTATTTAAAATCAGGCCAGCATTGAAAACAGTAAGTCACTTCGTAATTTAATTCATAAAATTACTTTTTGATTGTCATTCAGTGACACTTCGATAATAACCTTCAAATTTGACAGATGCATTGGGAAGTTTGGAAGATATATACGTTTTTCAAAATTTTCTATGCTACTATACGGTTTTAAAAACTCAACTAGTACCTACTTAAATCATGCACAATGTTACAATGCCTTAATAAAACAGTTACATCAAAGAGCAATGCTCTTTGGTTACATTTACAATTTACAGATGAACTGTCATTACTAGAAAGCTGATTGACATTAGAATATTATTTACTGATTGTATGAAACCAACTTAGACATGACTTACACTTTTCGTGGTGTACTGGATTTTAAATAACTTTCCAATTTTTGGTTGGAATACTATACCTAATACTTATTTCCACAAGCGTTCTTGAGGCGCCTAGCACTATTCATGCCATTGTTCAACTAATTTACATGCGATCGAAGAAAGCTGCAAGTCAAAACTAGCCGTATGTTTGCATAGCCTCCGGATGTTATTATATTTCAATACTCATATTTTGGACTCAATATTATTGATGGTTTGATTCAATTCATTATGTTTTGATTTATGCTTTTATGCAATACGCTTTGCCTTATAATTGTAGTTGCACTATTTTAGTCTTGCCGGCTAATTTGTAAATAATCTAATTTTGTTAACTATTGCCGTCAGTGAGCTGGTGTTGAACTTTAATATGTTGAATGTTGAATTTCAATAAGTCATATCTTTTGTGTTACGCTTTAGGTGACTCCAAATTCAGTTATTTGTTAACCGTGTATTTACCAATTCCGGGTCTATTTGAGCCTCCAATTTTATTCGTGCTGGGTATTTGTGGTTTCGTTGATGAATATTAAATTCTATAAACTGTTCCTGGTTGTATTTGTACTGTACTACCATCCGTCTTGAACCTGCTAGTGTTCTTTTCAAGATTTAGGTTGAAGTAAGAGGCATACAAGGAAGGTGGTGATTTGATCGGGAGTTAGATTTGTTTTTTGTAGTGTTTAACGACTGGCGCCCATTTTCTGTTAATATAACGGGTGTTCATAAACAGTCGTCATCCCAGTAGGTTTTGACTTCAGAAACGTATGTCTATTAAAATTGAGAAAAAATGCGCTATGACAGTACCCAATGACGTTTCATTGTGTTGCACGAATTAATCAAAGACATAACATTTAGTTTTTCAAAGCAACTGGGATGACGACTGTTTATGAACACCCGTTATAAGTTTGTATTTAACCCTAAGAAGTGCTGCCTGGTCCTTATCCACACCATAATTCGGCCGAGAATTAGAGCTAACTAGGGCTGTGCTCACTCCTCGTTTAAGGGTGTTACTCGAGTATCTGCTTTTAGTACCTCTTCCCATTCGAATCGCATATCCGTATCACTTGGCGTTTTTAGCTCAACATAGTCGCTTTTACTCAAAAATGTTTTTCAGTGTGATATTGCTAATTGTACCATGTGTCATATTATTTAAAATAAAACTGTATTTTTCTATGCTAATATGAAACAGGGTGTCTAGAAGATCGTGGCTTTCATATTTTTTTATCAAAAATATTTCTGAAACCCCGCTAACTACGTTACTGATTAAATTAAAACTTTCTTACCATTATCAAATTATGACTTTAGTAGATCCAAATTGATTATGTAAAAATTAAAAATAAATCTCCCATCGGTATGAACATATTTAAAAATTACAATTTTTGAATTCAACTTTACAAGGCCGTAACTTTTTAATTTGGTTTTTTTACGAAAAAATATATTTGAAAAATGTTCATAACAAAAATTAATTGACCTACAAACTTGAAATTTGTTGTAAGCTCTTTGTTAATATTTGCGTTATCGTCTGATAATTTGGTCAAGATAGTACCACTAGAGGGTGTTGCAACAATGTAACCATTCTTATTATATGAGATAACTTATATTAACTTTGGCTCTTAGTTGGAATTTATCATTTTAGTCTCGTTCTTATTCCTAAAATGAGGATTTGAAAAAAATTACTCCTGCAGTAAGATGTAAAGTCATCATCATCATTATCATTCTGTAGCCATCTTTCTTTGGTCTGGTCTATTTTTTCTTGGACAGTGAAGATTCCTAGTTGAAAAATATTTTCGTTTTTGTATTCTGTCGTTTTACCCTTCTTAAGGATTTCATTTCAGCTGATGGTATGTTATTTTGGTCTTTTGTTGTCAGAGTCCAGGTTTCACTGGCCTGGCCTTTCCTTTAAGGGTTCGACTTATCGTCTCGCAAATTGATTGGAATCTACTTATCTTTTGCGTCAGTTCTCGATCATAGTTATAAGAGATTTCACAATCCAAGTATCTAAAATATCTAACTTGTTCAAGAATGTTTCGGTTTATTATTATTTTAGGTCTCACAGGAAAATTTCCCTTAAATTCCATTGCTTTAGTTTTGTCTGCGGATATTAGGCAGTTGTATTCTTGCGAGATCATATTTAGTTTGTAGACCGCTTTTTATAAAAAAAATTTCTGAAGTTGTTATGATGGCTTGATCGTCAGCAAAGAGAATTGTGTTGATCGAGTTGTTTCTTGTGAGGGAAATTCCTGTTGGTGCTGCTTCTTTTCCATTCTTTGATAATGTCGTCCAAGTAAAGGTTAAACAGCATCCTTGTATTACGCCTTTGTTAATTGGGATGTATTCGTCACTGACTTTGTCATCATTCGATATTTTTATTTTTGTGCCACAACATAAGCTTTTAACAGCTTTCATCAAGTATAATGGGAGTCCTTTGTTTCTTAATATTTGCCATAATTCATTTTGTTTAAACTTATCGAACGCTTTTACGAAATCTATGAATGCCATGTGTTTCAGGATTGACTTCTCTTCTCTTTTCGATTATTAATTTCAATGTAAGCATCCCATCTATGCACCATCGGCCTTTACGAAAACCACATTGTTATTCTCTTAAGATTGTTTCAGCTATAGGGTGTATTCGAGCTGTTAGAATGTTTGCATATATTTTGTATGCTGAAGTGAGCAAACTAATAGATCTATAGTTGCTGCAGTCACTTCGATTTCCTTTTCTAAATAAAATCACCTTAGGAATTTTTACATTCTTCCGGTATTTGAAGTGTTTTCCAGCACCTGTTAATTAAGTGGAATAGTTTAAGTTTTAGTAGTATCCCACCATGCTTCAGTAGTTCCATATTGATTCCATCGACCCCTGTTGTTCTTCTATTTTTGGTTTTTCTTAGAGCTTCATTTAGTTCTTGTGTAGTTATGTGATCTATGCTATTATCTATTATCGTTTCTACTCCTGTTTTTATGTCAGTCGAGTCGATATCTTTTCCATTTACTTGTGATTATGACGTTTAGGTTAGCTCTATCTTTTTCTTACTGTTTTATTGCTTTGTAAGCGTATTGTTGGTGACCATGTAGATCTTCTCCGATGTTATTTATATACCCTTCCCAATTTTCTTTATGTGCGTTTCGTGTTCGTAAAGAAATATTAGATCGCGAAGTTCGTATGTAACGCATGGGGGGTAATTAGTATGTATTAAACGTTTTGATGGATCCGTTCAAACGAAAATACGAAAAAAATCATAGAATAGGGATACATATAAACGTAGTTTCTGACATTCAGAAAAGCTAATGTTTATTTAATCGAATTGGATGAATATAAATAACTATACGTTTAATATTGTTCTGTGGATATTGAATTTTTTATATTACAATATAAAAAAGTTAGTCGGAATCGTTCTAAAAGGTTAGCAATGAAAATATTTAAATAAAATGCTATGAATGATTTTTATGCATTTTTATACCTACACCAAAATATTTTTAAAGGGGTATCAACTTGCACTCTATTCGTTGACTTATCAAATTTACCAATGAATTATTAAGTTTACACAAGTTTTTAATAATTTATTCGTTACACTAAAGCAATCTCGTTTACGTATCTGGAAGAGTAGCTATTTATCGAAATTAGTGACAAATTATACAATCGTCTTACAATCGCTTAATAAAAGACGTACTAACCGTGTGCAAATCTATACATATACCGTGCGTCCACGAGACTACGCACCATGGCGCTGATGATCGAACGATTTGGAATGGTCATGGTTATACAACGTATGAATTAATAATATGTTGGTGGCACTGTAAGTCTATGTCAAATTCGAGTAATCAGGTTAGGTTTTGCGTCAGTCTGTGTCAAAATTGACGCAAAACCAACCTGCTAACCTCGAATTTGACACCATACTTCAAGTTGAATACCACTTAATCCTTTATTGCCATAGAAAAATAAATATAATAGAGTTTGTTGTTAAGCTGTTTTCGTAAAAGCAAGAGCTGATCTTTGGGATAAATTAACGTTGTTCTGATTCCATGGTGCGAAACCCTGTGGACACACTGTATAAAGGAAAGTCACAACCCTGACTAATCAACGCAGAGCCGAAACCACTAGCACTAAAAACTTGAAATTTGGGTGGAAGATTCAATTTGTTACAGATGGTAGTGCTAAGAAGGGATTTTTTGAAATTCAACCCTTAAGGGGGTGAAAAGGGGTAAAATGTGTTTTCACGAATTGTTCAATATCTCTTACACCCGATAAGATATCGATTTGGTGTTTACTTGTGAAGATTACCAATACAAATACCTAGAAACGTATTTTAGGATTTTGCCTTAATCAACCCCTAAAGGTGCAAATCTGGATTGGGGGTGAATTAAAGAACCCTTCGTATCTCCTATATTTATTGAGTTAGAACATTCTTTTTTGGCATATAGATGTATTTTTAAAATATTTGGAAAGAGGTATAACGGAATTTGAAAATGTTAACCCTAAGGGGGTGAAAAAGGGTAAACTGTGTTTTCACGAATTCCTGAATATCTCTTAGACCCAAAAAGATAGCGATTTGGTGTTTTTTTGTATAGGTGTTCAATAGAAGTATCTAAAACATATTTCAGGATTTTGCCCTAATCGACCCCTAAAGGTGCAAATCTGAATTCGGGGTGAATTAAAGAACCCTTTGTAACTCCTAGGTTTATTGAGTTAGAACATTCCTTTTTTTGGCATATAGATGTACCTATGCTTAAGATATTTAGAAATTGGTTTAAGGGATTTTACAATTTTACCCCTAAGGGGGTGAAAAGGGGTAAACTGTATTTTCCTCAATATTTCTTAGACCCGATAATATATCGACTTGGTGTTTGCTTGCATAGTTCACAATACAAATGCCGAAAAACGCATTTCTTGATTTTGCCCTAATCAACCTCTAAAAGTGCAAATCTAGATTCGGGGTTAATTAAAGAACCCTTTGTATCTCCTATGTTTATTGAGCTAGACCATTCTGTGTTTGGCATATAAATGTATTCTTAAAATATTTAGAAAGCGGTTTAAGGGATTTTAAAATGTTACCCCCCTAAGGGGGTAAAACGCGGTAAACTGTGTTTTCACAAATTCCTCAACATCTCTTAACCCGATAAGTTATCGACTTAGTTTTTTGCATGCATAGGTATCCAATACAAAAGTCTAAAAACACGTTTCAGGATTTTCCCAAATCAACCCCTAAAGGTGTATATCTGGATTCGGGGTGAATTAAAGAACCCTTCGTATCTCCTATGTTTATTGAGCTAGCACATTGTTTTTATGGCATACAGATCTATTCTTAAAATATTTAGAAAGGGGTTTAAGGGATTTTAATGTTGCCCCTAAAGCGGTAAAACGGGAAAACTTAAAAGGGGTAGGGTGTTAAATTTATTATTTTTTTTCGCTGTGTGTTTATTTCAGAATAAGAAAGAATTTTTCAAAATTCCATCTCTAAGGGGTGGAAATGGGTATCTTGCTATAATTTATGAATACAACATTTTGTTTAATTTTATCTCATTGTTATGCTAAACCTATCTTTTTATCAATCTATACAAGGAGAACGACAATTACCTACACATTTCCAGGGGGTACGTGAAGCAAAAAGAGTTGTGGAGGAATTTTTTCGGAAGAATTTTGTTCCTCTTTTTGCTACAATATTGTTTTGCGTATTGAGTGAAGGGGAGGGGGCGCCCTAGAATTCATTTGAGGTTTAGAAGAAAAAACATTTGTTGTCCGTACGAAGAACGGGCATCTTGCTAGTGCAGAATAAAAAAGAAGTTGTGGGACTAACGTTCACTATTCTCTCAAAATCGATAATAATTTTTCATGGAAACCAAGGATTTATAATTTTTTTTATTATAGAACAGTTGCTCCTTTATTTGCCAGAATGTAGAGAAAACAATGAAATATTTCATGGAGACATAAACATTGATATTTTAAAAACTAATCGAATAGTAAGTGATTATCTAAATGTAATATCTGAAAATTATTTAGTATATTTGAACATCCATAATCAACCTCAAAAATTTTTGAGAGCATAAGATTCTTTAATTTATTTAACTTTATCATGGGACGATATATTAAACGAGCAGGACGCAACTGTTGTTACAGAAACCTTTATTGATACTCTAAAAGCGTGGAAACAAAAATCACTCAAAGTAAAAAACAATAGTCCAGTTAATTCAAAAATGAAAAAGAGTAAACAATGGATTACGCAAAAAATATTGAAATCAATAAACATTCGTGATGCTTTAAAATATCGCGTACTGAGAAATGAACGTAATTAATGTGGAACTCAGAAATTATTATAAAAATTATAGAAAGATTTCATAAATGTGCATAAAAACAATAAAGTTACAATTCTATAAAAATAAAATAATGCAGTCACCGAATGACACAAAGCACTTATGGAATACAGTTAGGGAAAGTTTAAATGACAAAAAAACATGGAAATTAAAAATATAGTTTCGGAGAACGATATAGAAATACAAAATGAAGATCAAATAGCAAATGAGTTTAATAGACATTATTGCAGTATACGGAATCGCATGGCAAACATTCTTGGTAACAAAAAAAAAATTGACAGAAATTACTAAATACTGCGAATTCCAATACACTTTACCTCAGCCCTGTAACAAAACAAGAGATAATAAATGAAATTGAGTCCATAAAAGCAGGGAAGCTGGTGGACTAGATAACATCACTGCTGAGAATGTAAAACAAATAAAATATCTCATTGCTAATCCTCCTCAACATATACGTAATCTGATCATTTCCAGTGGAATTTTTCATAATGTTTGAAAGTTGCAGTAATAATACCTGTTTATAAAACTGGATGTAGAAACGCCATAACAAACTATCGTCCTATACCTTTACTCACGAGAATAACAAAAATTGTAAAAAGGTAATAAAACTCAGGTTAATGTCGTTTTTGGAAAAAATCACATAATGCCAAATAACCAGTTTGATTTTCGAGAAAATAAATCCACTGCAATTCAATTATTAACTACAAAAATACATGCAAATCTACTTATATTTTTTAGACCTAGTCAAAGCTTTTGATACTGTGAGTCACAATCTTCTTCTGCAAAAAAGAATGGGTGTTAGGGGTATTGGTCTTGATTTATTTAAATCTTATTTGCCAAAAAGAATGCAGTAAAAGTTGGTGCAGCATGCAGCCAGAAAGTTCTGGGCGAATATGTGGTACCTCAGAGAAGTGTACTGGGACCAGTATTGTTTATGATCTACATAAATGATTCACTAAATACAAAAATCTGGTGTGATACACTCACACAACTTTCTTTTACAGTGATCTTATAATCAGCCAAACATTTGATTTTTTATTTTTAAGCATTTGTCACAAATTTTAAAAAAATTACAAATTCTACGAAAACAGTACAAAATAGAGCGTTAGTTGAAGAGACAAATTTTCTCTAGAATTTTAAGCTAAATTCAAAAATGTAATGATATACCGGGTGTTGTATTTCAAATAGGAGTTAATAAAAAAAATAGAAAAAAAACAAAAGAAACCCACTTTAGAAGTATTCAACTGGAAAATCGCCTATCTCACATCAATGCACATTAAAAATGTAATAAAAATGTAAAGTTTGAAAAAAATCGTTAGAGCCGTTTTTGAAAAAAAATCGAAAAAAACTGAAAAATCACAAGAGTAAACACCTACTTCCGGTAATGCGATTTTCTTCAAAAGCTTGCTGTCGCATCTGCATAGTACACAAAACTTATATATGAAGTTTCAACCCCATACCTCTTTTCGTTTTTGAGATATTCTGTTCACAGACACACAGACACACAGACCAATGAAAAAAAAATATGTTTTTTGGGATCAGGGGACTCTGAAACGTGAAGATCTGTTGAAAACTCAATTTCGAATTTTTGGGGTGAATCCAATACTTCCTTTATTGTAAAAGGAAGTAAAAAATCAGTACAACATTATTACTTACGCTGATAATACAGTTTTATAGTTTACCTGTGAATCGTGGCAACACCTTTATACAAAAAAATCGTTGAACTAGCGAATATTATAAATTGGCTAGATCTAAATCCGCTTACATTAAACGCTGAAAAAACAAAATGCCTGCCTTTTATATCTTGTCAAAGCAATGTACCGCTATATAGTACTATAAAAATTAGTAACTACGATCTAAATATAAAAGCTAACACAAATGTAAAATATTTAGGAAATGTTGATAGATTTTGCACATAAATAAACTTACTAAAAGAATAAGAAAATGTGTCTATCTATTTAAACAACTAAAATCATTTCTACAAACTGCGGACTTATATAACAATATACTATGCTTTAATACAATCCCTGCTCCAATATGGTATTATCGTCTGGTGTGGGGTGTACAATACAACTCTCAAACTTTTTGTTCTCTTCTAACTGAACTAGTATCCTACATTTTTAATTAAATTATAGTGCTGTATTACCTTTTCGTGTATGTGTCTGTAAGTTTTAACTCCTCTGATTTGAAAAAGGGTAGGGTAGGGAAAGGAGCATATTCATTAAATAGATACTGCAGAGTACTATTTTAAAAAATATTAAGTTGTCGTTAATATTATTCGTGTGCAAACTATCATTCTTAAAATAAGCAAAATGTGAGTTTCTAGGCTCCAATGCTTAAATGTTCGTTTTGTAACGGCATTTTCGTAAACTTAAAAAAAAATGTGTCGTCAACGTCATTAATTGATATATCATTGTTGTTTACCAGATCACAATCATTACCCATTGTGTTTGTGATCATGCCTACTTGATAATTGCACCACTTAATGGCAACCAAAAACTTTGATAGGCATTTTAAGGTAAACGGTTGCTTTTAGCGTTATTCTTAAGCTATTTAATTCCGTTTCAGATAATAACCTAAAATTTAAAACAAATGTTAGAGATAACAAAGTCACAGCTAAAAATGATTTTAAAGATAGAAAAGTATATCTTACAGTCAAGTCTAGTTTACCAAAATATATTTAAGTTTAAGGCCCTATAACTTCTTAACGAAGGGACTTTAAGCTAAGGTATATTAGGTTCAATGGGTTTATTATAAGCTAAGGAATCTATAACCATAAGGTGTCCCATTCCTCTTGAGACACTCTGTATATTCATGTATAGTTTTGTCACAGAATAATTATTATTCTGTGGTTTTGTCTTCATAATTATTTTCTCCACAGTTGCTGGGTTGCTGTTTATTTTTAACACAGAATTCAGGACTAGCATAAATACCTAGAGTAACCTTAGGAATTTTACGTCCGAGGTAAAAAAATGGTAAATATACCCGCATATTCCCCCACAATGACGGTTCGTTCACTTTCATTCATTAAAATACATTAGAATTATGGACTCCATGAGAACACATATTCTGTACATTTAGTGCCATCTAACGTTTGCAATGTAAAGTCAAGGTAGGTCGCTGTCGTCGCTGTCGTTCATAAAGAATCTCTTCTGAAGTTTCTGAATTCCTCATACTTGAATTTCAGACACGGCCTCCTCGGCAGGGTTAGAGTGAGTAGTAGGTAATAAATGAAAGTAATAATAATACCTATCCGTCCTTCCGTAAATATGTGGGCTGGTGCCGTTATGTTTAGTGTGGCTACTGCGTACCGTAATTAGGAGTATACTTAAAAATCCAAATGTTTCGCGTAAAATGATGCCGACAATTCAATTCAAAATAAAGTGACCAATCAAATTATTGCATATCTCTGCAGACCAGTACTTTGGCAATCTTTACGTCAAATGAAAAGCAGCAGGAGAGTATTTATTATAACCACAATATTTATGTCATAAACGATAAAATGAATATTCTTTATCATGGAATTGCCCTCTGAATATAATAACTCTTACTCTGAGTTTTTGCTTCAATAATATTTGTCATTCATTCATTATTCGTATCTGCTATGTATCTTTGAAATATAATCACTCGGCTGCGTTCGGGATTATTTTCGTCACAGCAAATAACTCGTATTCGGAATGACAAATTTGTGGGCAAAACTCAGAGCACTTGTACCGTGTGTCTTAAAAAGAATTACATGTCTATTCATTTCCAAGATAGAGTACGTCAAATAAAAAAATTGGTTTCTGCGTGATCAACACGTGCATGCCTCGGCAACTGCATTGGATTGGCCCATCTCTCGCAAATTGCAGCGTCTGCACAGGTGCGGATTGCATGCCAGTGGAGCTTGCGCTCGGGTGGGTTAGGACGTTTTGATATGTCGAGCACCGATACCGATAGCGAATTTGTTGCAAATGGTCCTAGTCCCCCATGACAACGAAATAAAAAGACTCACTTTAATATACAACAGAAAATGCGGGAAAATCATGCAGGTGTTGTTAACAAGATTGTTAATAAAGTTGCTAGTGCAACTGGAGTATGTTATGCCTTTGTATAATATATAACATTATTCGTGAATACAAAAACTTTCAGACATTCTTATCGCCTAAAACAAATCAGAATCGTAAGAAAGATGTCGATGTCATAGGGTCATAGACGATTTTGACAAGAATGTGGGAGCCCGTTCATCGTGTGGAGCTGATATTGCCCTGTTCAATGCAGCGATCACGTGAACTGCGCGTACAATTGTTTACGTGCGCTCTATCTTGGATATGAACGGACTTTAGTAGGTTTTGAATTTTGTTTACATGTAAATTTTTGTGCCGCTAGATTGTTATTGGTATTGAATTGTGGGAAATTGAAAAAAATACTAAATGCAATTCTTTTTAAGACACCCGGTATTATATGTGATTATTTCCTTCATATGCATAATAATGGGTAATCACCATGGTTTCTCTAAGTTTAATAATGACAAAAATTCAAACGTCAAAATTTAAATGAGGTTAAAATGTGTCAAAATGTAATCGTTTATGTATAATGTTACCATGAGTATAAAGGTGCTTCACCAACTGAATTTTATCTATTTATTAATTCGAGTTCGAGTATTCAAGCTGTTCGGATGTGCATTAAGCGATATTAAACAGTGAACCTTGAACTAAGCGTTTATCTTGCACGTGAAGTGTTTTAACCGATACCAATATTAAACATTTGACATCGTAAGTAATTATTATTACTAAATTAATATAAAATACTGGTATCTTTTGATCGCAGCGGCGCTGCAAAAGCGCGCGTACAAATAAAATGCTGCCTGTCGGTAACGGCTATAATGGCGCATTATTTAATTACAACCAGCAGCAAATAAACGGAAGTCCTTTATCACGCCAAGATTCATTTCAGCCCACACTCCAATATCAACAAGCAAATCAGTACACATTCCAACAACCCGCTATTCCACAGTACTTTCCCGCCCAACATCAACCAATTCCGCAAAATTTGCCTCAGCCGCAATTATGCTTACCTCACCAAGATAATGAGCCAGTCATCCAGACATCTCAAAATGCGAGTACTTCAAATGAATATTACGAAGACGACGACCAAGAAATGGAAATAAACCCTGCAAATAGTTGGCAAATTGTTACAAACAACAAACGAAAACGACTATTAAAACCCAATACGTCAACGAGTACCGAAAATCAGCCAGAAATTGTTGACGTTAACAGATATTCAATACTAAAAGATAAAAATGATGCACCTACAGAGACCAATAATGAACAGCAAAAACCTATACCTAAGCCACCGCCTATTTTTGTCTATGGTGTAGCAGATTACAAAGAGATGACAAAAGATTTACTAGCAGTCGCTGAAGAGGAACAATACACTACCAAAAGTCTACAGAATAATGTAGTTAAGATAAATACCAGAAACCCTGATACGTATCGTAAGCTAATCAAGTACATGCTAGAAAAGAACATCATACACCATACCTATCAAATGAAGGAAGATCGACCATACAGAGTAGTCTTAAAGCATCTACATCATACCACTCCAATAGATGACATTAAAAAAGCCCTCAAAGGATTAGGACATAATGTACGCAACATAATGAATTTAAGGAATATATTAACCAAAAACCCGTTACCAATATTTTTTGTAGACCTAGAACCAGATAAAAACAATAAAGATATTTACAATATACATTCAATACAAAACAAACACGTTCTATTTGAACCCCCAAATATTAATAAAGACATTGCACAATGTACTAGATGTCAAAGCTATGGGCATACAAAAAAGTACTGCAATAGGCCATTTGCGTGTGTTAAATGTGCAGGACGTCATGACACCAAACTTTGTAAAAAAAACTAGAGAAACCCAGGCTACATGTATTCTATGCGGAGGTTCACATCCAGCTAACTATAAGGGATGTACAATTTATCAAGAACTCCAACGAAAGTATCAGCCCAATAAACAACTCCCAATTACAAGACCTCCAAACCTAACAAGACAGAATTTTCCTCTTCTGCGACCTCAAAATAATCAGCCTCCATTCAATCAGCCAACATCCACATATCCTTTCTACTCTCAGGTAGCAAAAAATCAGCCCTCTTCAACTGAAGATCTTACTCTTAAACAATTCCTCGATGAGTTTAAAAATATGTTTAATCAACTGTTGCAACAAAACAGTATGATACTAAATATGTTAACCACAGTCATCAATAAATTGATCCAATAATGGCCAAGTTTTTAAAAATTGCATTGTGGAATGCCAATGGACTACAACAAAGGAAACTGGAAGTCGATACCTTTATATCCTTGAATAATATAGATATTTTACTAGTATCTGAAACGCATTACACCTCAAGAACCCACTTAAAAATACCACAGTACTCGATATACCATACAGAACATCCTGATGACAGAGCTCATGGTGGTTCTGCCATAATAGTTCGAAACTCCATTAAGCATCACGAATTGCCATCTTATAAAACAGACTTCTTACAAGGTACTATAATACAAGTCGAGAAACTTTCAGCACCATTGATCATATCAGCTATATACTGTTCACCAAGGCATAATATAAACAAACAAATGTTGCAACCGTTTTTTGAAACATTAGGATCTAGATTTCTAGTAGGTGGAGACTTTAACGCGAAGAACACACACTGGGGTTCACGCTTAACTACGACAAAGGGTAGAGAGCTATATAAACTTATAACAAAAAAGAACTATAGCTTTCTTTCAACCGGCAGTCCAACATACTGGCCATCAGATCCTAACAAAATCCTAGATCTATTAGACTTTTTTATTAGTAAGGGCATCTCGTCAAACTACACAGATATTGTATCTAATTATGATATATCATCTGATCATAGTCCTGTCATAGTCACACTAAGTGCAACAATAATTTATAAGAAACCCAAGCCTGTTCTAAGCCATGCAAGAACTGACTGGGAAGCATTTGAAGGTCATATTAATCAACATATTAATACGAACTTGAGCCTAAAGACAAACGATGAGCTGAAATACGCCACAAATCATTTGATTACAACAATACAGGAAGCCGGCTGGTACGCTACACCACAACCCGACAATCTAAAAGTCAATACTCCAAATATTCCTTCTGAAATATTGCAACTGGTTAAGGAAAAAAGAAGAGCAAGAGCAAGGTGGCAACGAACTCACAATGCTGTTGACAAAACGAGATTTAACCAACTAAATAACAAACTAAGACGGCAACTGCAAGAAATTCGCAACGAAACTTTCCAGTCATACACAAGTTCGCTCTCCGTACATGATAATTCAATCTGGAAGGCTACCAGAGGAATTAAACGACCGCAGACACGCATACCACCCTTGAAAGACGAAACGGGAACATGGGCACGATCTGATAAGGAAAAAGCAGAGGCGTTTGCACAGCATTTGGAAAATACCTTTCAGCCAAACTCGAACGACATCGATCAGGAAGTTGAAGATTATCTAGAAAGCCCTTTACAACTATCGCCTCCAATACGCAACTTTACCATTTCTGAAATTGAAATACAAGTAAAATTCTTGAATAATAAAAAAGCACCCGGGCATGATCTGATAACCGGAACTATTCTAAAACACCTGCCAGAGAAAGGTATTAAATTTTTGCAAATTTTCTTCAACGGAATATTACGACTCACATACTGGCCATTATCACTTAAATTTGCACAAATTATTCTAATACTTAAATCCGGCAAACCTCCTAACCAGATCAAATCCTATCGTCCCATAAGCCTACTTCCGATAATTTCTAAGTTGCTGGAAAAACTAATCCTGAAACGCATAAACGAAACTTCGCTTCAAGAAGAATGGTTACCGAATCACCAGTTTGGCTTCCGAAATGAACACTCGACGATACAGCAATGTCATCGCTTAACAAATATAATACATGCAGCACTGGAAGCTAAAATCTATTGCAATGGAGTGTTTTTGGACGTGAGAAATGCCTTTGACAAGGTGTGGCATAGAGGTCTACTTTATAAAATAAAGATGCTCTTACCACATCAGTATTATCTCCTACTACGTTCCTATTTGGCAGACCGCTGCTTCCAAACCAAATTTGGCAATGACGCCTCACAACTAAGGGAGATAAAGGCTGGCGTCCCTCAAGGGAGTGTTCTTGGACCTCTAATGTATTTATTATTTACTTACGATCTACCAATCACACCACAAACAAACTTGGGGACATTTGCAGACGACACGGCAATACTTTCGTGCAGTGAAAACCCGGCTACAGCATCAATGCTACTCCAAGAACATTTAAATCTTCTGGAGCTGTGGTTAAGAAAATGGAAGATAACTGTAAATGAAGATAAGTCAGTGCATATTACCTTCACGACGAAACACTCGACATGTCCACCAGTAATACTCAACAACATACCTATACCTCAGGCAAACGAAGTTCGATATCTGAGATTACACCTAGATCGGCGCTTAAATTGGAAAACCCATGTCAACAAAAAACGAAAGGAAATGGACATAAAAATTAGAAATATGTACTGGCTCCTTGGGAGAAAGTCAGTTCTTACGCTAGAGAACAAACTACTTCTATATAAGAGTATAATCCGCCCTGTTTGGACCTACGGCTGCGAACTATGGGGATGCGCTGCTAAATCGACTATTGACATAATCCAACGTTTCCAGTCTAAAGCACTTAGACAGGTATCCAACACCACAACATCCTAGAAAGACACCCAAATATGGCAGTCAATCCTTTGACGGAAGAACCTGAAATCAGAAGATTAAAACGGAGGTGGCCGATAGACTTAACTAATTAAATTAGGGGTGACACTAATGTGTGTCTTCCCCCATGTCTTTGTTTAAATACATAAAATTAGCTCATAGAATAATTGTGAACATTCTGATTGCTAATAAAGTTATAGATTAAAAAAATCTATTTATTCAGGAAATAATCACGCCGAACATCCCGCCTGCATGACGATTTTCTATCGGATTGTTTGTTCTGAAGAAATATATCTCGTAAATTTTCCGCCCCAAAATGCTGCAAATTCTGACGGAAAAGGACAACGTTTAATCGGCTATTTTAATGCACTTGGGATATTACTCTAGATTATACCACTCCCTATAACATCAACAAATGAAAAACGGTAAATATGCATAATTACGCATGTGCTAACGCTTGATAATGTACAGTCGTGTTCAAATAAATCTGGGACAACGTGTTTTTCATATGTAAGTTGAGTTAAGAATTGAACAACATCTCTATGAATTTTCTGCTATCAGAAAGAATTACAGATTTCATTTACCTGTCAAAGTTTATTGTAACTCTTTCTGATAGCAGAAAATCCATGGAGATGTTGTTCAATTCTTAATTCAACTTACATATATTTAAAAAAAACATTGTCCGCGATTTATTTGAACACGGTTGTACATAGCAACGGTAATAACCATATACCTTCTTGACTAATAACTGATAGTCAAATACCTTCACAAACATCACGTTATCTGCTGAAAGTACAATAGTCATAGCAACTACACTAACTGTACTTTTAATATTTATAGATAAACTGTTCAATTGTTTTTTATTGACTGGCGATATAATCTAGCCGAATGCAACTCGTGTCTTCTTGATTATCAAATCATTTCTTTCCACTCGATATACTGTTTTAGGCAATCACGCGAGTCCACAGGACAATATATCTCGTGTAAACAGAAATGATTACTTGATAATCAAGAACCCACCAGTTGCATTATATCAAGGCGGTCTATATTGTTCCAGGCCATGACACTGGGCCTATAAAGTGACCGGAATACCTTACCACAATCTGGCAACATGGCTGCGCCAACCTTTGACAGAAAATTACTATTAGTTTTGGTCACTAAATGAACAATCTGTCACTGCACTGTTTTTGTCATTGTGATACATGCCAGTTGAAAGAATATCTATAAAATTACTGCTATTTACATCGTAGTGCGTCACTTCAACGTAATATTCGATTTAAAAACAATTCCTTGTGGATCTGTACCTAATTCTCTATTGCTACTAATTTCGACTTTATCTAAAACAAGAATCCCTTCAAACTAACTTGCCTGGAAGCTAACGATATTGCAGTCGGAACAAGTCTCTACATCTTACTGCCCTTTATATCCGCTCTTTTAGAGTACTTTTCACACGTAACACTAGCACTTCCAATCCGCCAGTTCTCTAAATGCAAAACTTCTTCCCATTTTTGTGCCACCGTTTCATTAGATAGAAACTTGAACACGCTAACATGGAGCAACTAATGAAGCGTCAGTTGACTTGCAGCTTAGTACGCAACACTGCAAAGGAATTTTTGCAACTTATATGAACTGCCTTGTCAAAATAGTCAAATATATTTCAAACAAATAAACTTAGTGTGTCTTGGAATGGCATAGCACACAATTTGGCAACAGAGCCAGTGTCATGGCCTGGAACAATATAGACCGTCTTGATTAGGGTTGCTATTATGTATGGGACCTGGTCAAACGGTTTGATATTTGGTATATGTTAATTTGAGGTTATTTTGCACATTCTGAAGTAAAAAAAAAATTGTTTTTTCATATGTTTTTTGTGCGGTCGTCATATTGAATTAAATAGCAACCTAGGCTGGGTGATACATCAATAGAAAGCTTTTTTTTAATTTCAGAAATATTACACATGTAAGGAGTACATAAGGAAATAACGCAGATAAATTTTAAAAAATTAGCATTTGAGGCATGCTTAATTGGTCACTGCACATTTAGTGAAATCTAGTAACCATTGCATTAACAAAACGTCCTAAATAAGTAAACACAAGTAAAAACTAGTAGTAAGAGCTTAATAGGTGACAAAATAAACATCACACATTGTTAATTCTTCTTGTAGTTGTATTGTTTGACAAATAATCTTTAGAATTCTGCAATATGCATCGTTTATCAGAAGGAGAACCGATAGAAACTCTCATGATGATTGGTTATGGTGACAGAAGACGAACTACGAGCTACGTCATTTTTTTAATACGGCACATCCCGATCGGAATCCAATTAGTAGATCTACAGTAAGTAGAACTTTAGAAAGATTTATTGAAAGTGGAATCGTAAAAGATCGTCCTAAATCTGATTGAGAGCACAACATATACGCAAAAACTATGATGGTGCTACTGTAAATAATCTTATTTAAACATAATAAACTTATCTACCCTCTGCTCGGTAACATTTTTTTTTCATATTTCCAATTTCCTTGTTGCGTAATTATAAGCGCTGTAATTAAATTGTCTCTGGCCTGCATTAGAAAACACCGCATGGTACTTTTGCATTTTCAATATTTAAAGTATTTTTATACCTGGTTAACAAATTTACAAATTGAGACCACTCATGTCAGCTGTAATTAATACACTACAGGCAATTTTTAATCCAACATCAGTTTCACCTTCACTATCAGTATTTAATATAAAAAATCACACAAGATTGTTACACACTTTGAAGTTCCACACTATATTTTGTGACGTAAACTGTTCCTTAAAGTTCGAAAAACTGCTGATGTCATCATTTAAAAACACTTTCACTTTTTGTGCATGTCTTTCCAATATTTGTTTTCTTCTACATTCAGGATTTGTCCTTTCTTGGGATGCCTTTAACGACAAATATGCTGGTAAATTTGAAAATACGCTTGATACAGCATTGTCAGCTAATCGGAGATAATACAGTAACAGCTTCTGCAGTTCCCCACTTTTATTTCTAACGTTTTCAAATGTCTTATCCATTCAAATGTATTTCACACACGACATCACTTTTTGTTGAGGTCCAATGTTCTCGTGATATTGAACGAAGCAATCCATTATAAAAGTAATCGTTGTTATAGTTTGCATACGGTTTTCTTTTAAGATACTGTCGTAGTTGGTACAGAGAGCATTCTAAATATAAAAATATACGGTACCCGCCAACAAAAACATTTTTGTTGCCGACGACCATACCTCAAAAGTTGATGTTGCCTTCATTTTCGGAGGACCTATCGTATGAAAACGATCCAAGACTTCAGGAAGGTTCCTGGCGACCGGAATCGTGTACACATACGAATATACATACCCCAATAGGAGGGAGGGATCTAGTGGGCTGGGGGTCTTCACCAAAAGATCCGCACATCCGAGATGGAGATTTGGTATAGTGGGTTCATTAGTCGGTTGACACGAATTTTAGAGATATTTGACTCAGAGTGGTTTTCGATATGAGGGAGTTTCAATACTTCGTACACTTCGTGTGAAAGTAATTAAAAATTACACGAAATGCGCTAAAATGAGGTTATATTGTTACCTCGGTTGTATTTCAGTGAAATACCTACTTCATAAAAACCCATAAATACAAGGAGCAATATTACTTTCACTTCTCACGAAGAGTACAGTAATATAAATAAATGTATTTGGTCAAATTTAGAGCAGTTCAACATATTAATAGTTAACCACACGCCGCATTTGAACGGACATTTATAAATAAACAGTACAAAACTTCGACACCAGCAGCGTTGCCAAATCTCCAACAGCATGGCTTGTAAGTGTAGGAGGCAGTGGTTATAAGTATTATAATAAAAACTGCTCCACTACTGAGTTAATATTGTTTTCATCGTACATTATAAGAAAATAGAATTTTCCAATCTCCATAAAGACGAGAAAGTATGCGTTTTTAAGGCTAGCCCTGCAAAAGAACCCCCAATGGCTAGAAGAGAAAAACAATTTCTATGTTTTACAGTAGGGGGCGTTGCAATAATCTGTCAAATAGAGTCTCTGTATTAATCAAATACCGCAATTGATTGGGCCAGTGTTTTATATTTTCGGAGCAAATATGGCGGATACACCCTAAATCATAGAACATCAAGAAGGTCGTTGGCGCATATGTCAACAGCTGTGCGCATTTCAACTAATTCAGTTTGAATTCCAAGTTTTGCTTATTTTCAGTGTTCCTTCCGTGTATTGTGTAAGTTCAGTGGATATTTCTGATTTTAAAAATTAACAAGTGTTAATTATAAAGTCATTGATAGCAAATGCCGGGCTGCTGTGTGTCTGGTTGTAAAAATCGTTCGGGAAATGGGTTTACAGTGTGCTCCATGCCCCGAGGAACCATTAATTTAGAAAGGAGGCAAATCTGGTTGACATTTATAGATAGAGGAGAATTGCCCCTTAGAGCAAATATTTGTGAAGTAAGTTCAGTTTTACATTTTCCGTAGACGCGCATGACTCGTCAATTTTATCATAATATTGTTTCAGACTCATTTTAAAGAAAATCAATTTGAATCTGAAAGAATTGACAATAAGAAATTATTAAAATGGAATTCCATTCCTACTGTTAGAGCAGGAACTTCTTACAGCCCTCCTTCAAAAAAGCAAGAATACGTAAGCAAAAATCTGCGATTTAACAGTTGTTTAATATATTTAATACATAACTATTATTTTCAGCTGAATATTATACGTCTGCGATCTCTACTACACAGTCACCAGAAATTTAAGTGATTGTGGTAGCTAAATATGAAAAGTGAGGTAGATATATAGTATACTATAAAGAAAATTATTTTACAGGTAACGAAATCCAAGAAGTTTCAGTTTTGAGTAGCGGTGAGAATGAAGATTACTTCTACAATTTACAGTTGCATGACCTTAAAAACAAATTAAAAAGGGCATATAAGAAAATGTATTTATTAGAAAAAAGAATTGAGCAAATGGAGGAAAAGTATAATGCGGTCTTCAATTCCGATCAAACCGCCTTTTTAATAAAGGCTGTTGCGATAAAGAAGCTGACCTGCGATTAATTAGATAAGATAATCAGTGGTAGTAAAAATCTCAGATTAACCTCCTTAAAGTACGTACTACACGGAAGCTTTAAAAATTTTCACTTACGGCGCAGGCCGAACTAACTCAAATTCGGCGATAAGGTCGTGGGTTCAAACCACCAGCTGTGTACCCTGCAAAGTCTTCAAAAAAATATGGGCGCCAGAAATCAGATGATTTCGAATAATATAATTAACTACAAGTAATCAGAATTTATTAAAAGCATAGCAAATTGGTAATCACCAAATGTAATCTATGTAATTCATAAAATATTTGAAAATGATTGCTACACTATGCAGCCAAAACTAATTGAAGGTGGCCACACGCATTACCACAAAAAAACATTTTTGGGTCGTTAAATTACTTGAAATTACAAAATAAATCTAGAGATATACATATCGCTGTCATTCATAAAAACCTTTCTTTCTAGGTTTCTGAGAGAAAAAAACGTGGTTGCTCCTTTTAAAAAAATGTATAAAGTATACATAAAAATTCAATAGTTTTAAATGGTATCTCTAATTAAATTTACTGAATGAATGAACTATTATGTTAGTAATAAATTTAGCATCCGGTATCACCAGCACAAGTTTAACTTGGTAGGTACATAACACGTCCTCGATTGGCGTTGTAATAAAAAAACGAACCAACTGACCTGCTAGCCCCCCACAAGTTTAGGGTGTAAACGCTAGTCGGGAGCTGCTATCACTGGTAACCCGCATAAAGCAAAGAATCAGCCTTACGCAACATGGGTGCTGAAGCGATGCAGAAAATAGCAAGTGTTAGTTTCGAATAAGCACAGGAAACTGAACTCCAATGGTTAATCCCAAGTGCAATTTGAGAATTCCACGTGATAATAATTCCTGATAAAAGCTGATTATAGTCAGCCCTTGGAAATAAAGGCCAGAAGACAAGTCCCGGGCTCGAAACGTTCGCTTCAAAATGCAAGTTCGTATTCCTACAGCTAGCGATAACAGATATAGCGGGTCAAAAGTGCACCGTGCTAACGATAGCAACTCAATACAGGTACAAAATGCGCTGGTTTGGAAAATTTAAGAATTCGAAATGCAATTGATTATAATTCAAATAAAAATATACAGGCTAGGCCTGAAATAATTTGGTAAAAGGCGAAACAATTGAGTGGAGCCAAAAAATTGTTTCAAGGGGACACACAGAGGCGTAGAGTGGTCAGAAGAAACTATCAGAAAAGGTCTTAAATTATATATGGCTTGTGGAGCTAAGGGATATGAAGAGATGAAAAAACAGGGATTGCCTTATCTAAGTATTAGGGCTTTACAACATCGCATTTCTAATTTCAAATGTGGATCAGGGGTTTTAGAAGAAGTGTTTCACCTTTTACAACTAAAGGCAAGTAACTGATATTTTAAAAAAATGTTTTTATAATTTATCTTGCATCTTAGGTATCGTCATTTAAAAGCGAAGAGAAACATGCGTCATTTCTGTTGGACGAAATGGAAATACAGCCAGATCTACAGTACGACAATAGTACAAAAAAAGTAGTAGGAAGACCAACAATGAAGTTAAGCGAAAATAACAACAGTTCTGAAGAAATAGCAACACACGCTTTGGTGTTTATGCTTTCAAGAGTGACTAGCCATTGGAAGCAGGTTATTGGCTATGAATACACAGCAAATTCATACAGTTCGGATGAGGCACTCGAAAAAATCTTATATATAATTAAACGAGCCAATGAAATAGGCGTAACTATAAGATCAATAATTTCATATATGGGTCCACAGAATAGAGCCATTTGGCGGAAATTAAATATTACAGCACACAGACAACGAAAATCTTAAAATGTTTGTCAGCATCCTATTCCAGCACAAGAAAACCTTTACAGAAGTCCAGATCCGGTTCATGTTTATAAAAATATTGCGAATTCACTAATTAAGTATAAGAAATTTTATCTGGACGAGAAAACTGTGTAAAAATATGAACTACCTTCAGCCTGTATAAATCTTGCCGCTATAGAGGAAATATTTGAAATGGAACGCCATGGAGAACTTAAAATGGCACCAAAATTAAAAGAAAACTTTTTCATCCCAAACCATTTTGAGAAAATGAATGTTAACACCGCTCGTGCATTACTACACCACAAAACAGCAGCAGCCATACTATACCTTATAATGAAAAATAAGCTGAATCCTCTATATGAAACTACAGCTTGGTTTTGTAAACTTATGTACAAATGGTTCAGCTTGATGACAGCCCGTTATCCTCAAATGGCTGATTTATCAACAGTAACGAGGAAATTTTGGAAGAAACAATTTGTTTTTTAAATGATTTTATGGACATTGTACACAGTATAAAAGCAAATGATGGAAAATGGCAGCCATTTCAGTGTGGATTACTTTTGTCAACATAAACAGCTGTGGATTTACAAGAAAAGTATTGAAATGCCGAAAAATTCCGGTTTTTCTTACCTGGTCGTTTAACACAAGATCGTATTGAAAATATTTTTTCTGCAATTCGAAGTAGAACACCAATACCCGGACCACGAGATTTCAAAACATCTTTAAGTGTAATAATACTATCTCAATATGAAACACAAATTACCCATAGTAATTATTTTGGAGATAATAAGCAACACTTGGTAGACTATTGCAAAAACATAATGAGTACTCATACAAATAAAGACAAATTGGAAGAGTCTACATATTTTTATGACTAACAATTCTTTGGAAGAATATCATGGTGCACTAAATGAAAATGTAGAACAATGTTTACACTATTTGTTGGGTGGTACCTATACTACAGAGGGTCAAATCAACCACATGTATTGAGATGGTATGAGGCCCACGACTTGGCTCTGTTTGCAGTGCAAGATAATTGACCGATTCAATAAGCACAGAGTTATGATGTTTTATCAAATTGCAAATTTTAAAACTAAAGTAAAACAGTAAATGCATTGATAATGAGATGCCAGAAAGATTAAACTAGTTGGAGAAAGGTACGCAAAGGCAAAACAAATTTCAAAGGGTTTAGATTGGCTTGTGACTAAATTAAGATAATTCGAATAAGGTTTGTGCACATGTAAAGCGAGACCAATTTATAAAATGTATTTGACACAAAAGGTTGTTGCATTTAAAAATAAAGTGTAAGAGTGCAAAGCAGAACAATGACAAAATAAAAATAAAAACGTTTGTGTGCGCAACGCTATCGAACGATTTAGTTATAATATTAAAGACAATAATTTAGTTTTAAGAAAATTGCAAATATAATTTAAGTACTCAAATTTACTTCCATTTGTAACCTTTCTTTATCAAAATTAATTTCCTTTAACATAAGAGAATCATAGTAACCTAGCAACCTGAAGCTGTTTTGTTGAAAAAACAAGGAGAACAATGGAATTAATTTTTACATGAAGTTTGTTAGATTTGTGCTCCACTTTTAAACACATTTTTATTCCATTAAACGAGCATATTATCAAGAAAAAGTAATTGCCTTTTATTGTGCAGATCTTAGAGTACATGTGACAGTGCTTGTGAAGGTTTCCGCAGCACTAAAATATAAAATTCTCCAATCTTTTCTCCGAGGACATCGGCTGCCGTTCAGCTGGGCTTTCCGATAATCGTTCCCGGCAAAAGTAAGAATCCAGAGCCAGAGGCCTGCACTGCATTACGTCGGGGAAGACTGCAAGAACGTCGCGGACAGCATCTGCAGCGAGGGGAGCGTCTCCAGCAGAAGATCCGAGCAGCATTCACGAAGTAAGCATTAAAATCCGAGGTCAAACCCTTCCGAAGTGGCTTAGCGTTTTCTCGAGAACCCATGTGCTTCGGTTTTTCCCAAAAATCGAGTACCGTCGGTGGATTGTGCGAATTCGGCTGAGAACCCAAGCGAACAAAAAGAAATGCACGTTTTGGCGTCCCTTGTACGTTGCGAAACAAGCAAGACGAGGTGTCCCTACGTCATCACTGAAACAAAACAGTGCTAATTGTTGCAAACGCGAAAATTTGAATAATTACTTGACTCGTTTCTGACAGTAATTTCCCTTTTAAAACATTCAAATACGCTGTCACCACTACCGACATTTTGTGTCATTTGTCAAAGCAAGGATTTTTTTGATCTACCAAGAACCGCGCATTTGAACTACTGAGTTTACGAATAAAATAAAGTCCGTTTATGAACTCAACCCAATGAGATTTGAGTTTCATGTTTGCCTTGTAGTTAGCCAAATCAGCTTTGCAGATTAGATAAAATATAAAAGGGGCATACAACCATTTAATTGTGTGATCATTTATTACATTTCGCTTATCACCAGCCACAATTTAACTTATTGAATTTTATTTAAAATTCACAAACAGGTAATCATTTTATCACATTTATTGTCCCGCAACGTGGAGCTTATAGACCCATTTCATAACAGTATCTGCTTAATAAAACTTAATTTTAGCAATGTATTAATGAAATTTTTAATATGAAATGAACATCAGATAGATTTCTGTAGAAGCTTACGCCTAACTAAGGGTAGATGGCGCTGCGGTTTGATGTACAAACAAAAGCTATTCGATTTGCAAACATTTGCAAATTATTTTATTATTGTTGACAGCTCCGTCAATTTATAACCAATAACCTGGATGAGAGCTATGTTTCTTTAATTATTGTATATAACTGTGCAAGCACAAAAGGCGCGCTCCAACTTTGTATCCCGAATGCGGGGCAAGTTGAACATTGTACCGCCAAATGCAAGCGCATAAAGCACCAGCCTCTACATTGCAAGTTAAAAAGAGGTTATCGATGATACATACATACATATATTTTATTTGAATTAATTATTAAGTAACATTTGCGTGGACCTCAATTGCGAAGAAGTGATGGAGTATTCATCTACTATCACCGAAAATAATATTTCTGACAAATTACATCTATCTAATTTGTCTAAGCAGGTAACAACTTTTTCCAATTGTATAGGGCTCGGCAGAATAATGTTACCATTTTTAAAACGTTATAAGTTTGGACAGGAGGCAATGATCTTGGAGATTACACTCTACCTACCTTTGGATTTGATATGTCAGTAAAAATAGATCGCTGGCTTTTGCAAGCAAGAATTTTTGTTGTCGAGCACTGTGTACGGTTGAGGAGAATCACTGCAGTACAATGTGCATTTCAATTGGACTTTGGGGACATCGGTGGCAAAGTGGATGCACCACTTCGACTGGCTACTCGCAGATAGGACGGAAAATAGCAATAAGATGCATTTGTCCACAACAAAAAAGGGATGGGTAGTGGAAGATCTGTTAGAAATAAAACAAATATTGAACGAGTAAGAATTGCATTCGAAGGTTTCAGCGATATGCCCTGGGTATCAAGTAAACCAGACTTGACAGCCCAAATTTTTTTCTATGAAGCTTGTTGAGAACCCTTAATTTACAATAATTAGGGATTTTGAGAATGTGTAGAGTTGGCAACGATTTCATAGTTTATTATTGTTGATTCTGTAAAAACAAAATACTTGAGTGTAGTTTTTTCGATTAAAATTATAAAACGATTTCTATAAGAATATACATTTCTAACGATATTTACCTACTAATAGATCACGACGTGAATAATAAAAGTTACACATGTATTCAAGCTAGTTGAAAGGGAAAGTTCTTTTTCATGCGTTTTAACAACATAGACGATTTAAAAAACCGCATTCATGCCAAAAGTGAAGCTATCCCCGAAGAAATTCTGTGTAGTCATGGTAAATTTCATTGAACCACTTTGGGCTTGTATTGAAGAAAATGGTAGTCAAGGTTTGATATGTGAGAGGACGCGACTTATAAGTTCTGGCAATGGACACAAATATGAACAATTAATATTAGATGCTTAAGTTTTTCGTTTGAATTTGGTAATTACGATATGCAAAATGTGTTTTCCCAATGTAAGGAATTGTTGCACGTGCAGGCATATTAATGGATAGATTAGGGTTCGACCCATAGCTTCGACTGCGGGCGTATTAAGTAACACACACAGGGCCCTGGACCATACAGTTTTTTGCTTTCAGCTGAATAGTCAATTATGTGGCCACATAATTCACACTTTTCTTACAGGACGCTGAAGATATTTGGGCATAGTCTAATTGGGGAATTCGTCAAGCGGCGAAAGCCAAATAGGGATTAAAGTGGCAATTTACGACTCTGGGTGCTAGCCACCCAGATCGAGAGCACCGAAAATATTATAATACGATTTAAATTGCGGTAGAAATAGTGCCTCATAATGGAAACAATATGATTGGATAATTACCGGAAACTCTGTGATTGGTTATAGGGTGGAATCACCATTGGTATTTCCGAGAGGGGATGCTATTTAAAGGGAAACTCGACAGAGTCAGGACAACCGTTTGGGCACCCTACTTGATCCCTAATTACGCGGTTGTCACTACATTCGATCAGCGGGCGATTCATCGCTCCTGCAGATTGAGGGCAGACGCTCGTAATTACTATTACCTTTAATTGCGTACTTGACGCTACATTTGATCAGCGGGCGAGTCATCGCTACAGCAGATTGAGGGCGGCGGGCGCAATTTCCTTCACTGATAAATTTCCTTTACAACTCTCAAGTCCTTCCTTGGACTGACTAAGTCGCATTATTGCTATTATTACACCAACAATTGAAGAGTATTACATTTTCCATTAGACTATGCCCACTACAGAAAGGTAAAGGGAACAATTTGGTTGTTTAAATATAGTTTAGGGTTTATTGGTTTAATAAATGTAATTTTTGGCGTTTGATTTCATCAAAGAGTGTGTATGAGCCTACTTAAAAGAAGAACTTGCAGTTACGAGGGTTATAAGAACCCTAAGGGTCCACAAGTTACGAGAACTTGTTTAAATCATTCATAAAATCTGTTAAATTAAATCAAAGTGGTGTACACAACGTAGAGGGTTATAGATCACTAGAGGCTATCAGAAGACACCGGCGTGCATATTTACGACACCACAAGTCTGTCTCGTTACAGATGGTGTTGTAAAGATAAAAAAAGGCAACAGAATTGTATCTGCAATGAACATTTCTGACTGGACCGTTTGCAATAAACTTTCTTAATTTTGCTTTTTTTATTCGTGTTCTATCATATTTGTTTGTTTTCGGGTGTATATGCTGTTATTTTTAATTCCTTAGGTAATTGCTGCCGAGAGCAACAATGCCTGTGCAGCATTAAATTTTTGCATTTTATTTTTATTTTATTCCTAGGTAATTTAAATCTAGCTTTTAGAATTTGTTAATAATTTTACAACTGTTTCTGTTTTGCTACAATGGGGAAAATAAAGTTATGTCATCTAAATGTTAGGTCGTTAATTTCTAAATTTAATGATCTCATGAATGTTGTGATTCAGAGCGGGTGCACCTTATTTGGTTTAAGAGAAACGTGGTTATCTGCCAACACACCGTCCAACTCTATAAAAATTGAAGGCTACAACTTTATCAGGAAAGACAGGCAAACTAGAGGTGGTGGAGTTGGTATGTATATCAACAATAATCCTTTATCTAATAGACGTGTCTGTCCGGGACGCTGTTTTGTCTGTCTGGGACGCTGTTTCAGCAGCCAAACGGTAAGAGATAGAGAAAAAAGTTATGCAAGTTATATGTTTGTAATGGTCATGCCAGGTCAGGAACCGAATTTCAGTCTCTAACACTAATTATTATCTTAACATACATACATACATAATCCGGTCCTCTTGTACCCGTAGGTGTCGAGGATAGTTTGCTCATCTAGTTGCTGCCTTGGTTTACAAATCGGCTCCATCGTTTCCTGTCTTCCGCCATATTTAATGCTTCGCTCCATGTTATTCCTCTTTTGTCTAATATTTCTCCTACACTTTCATTCCATGACCTTCTAGGCCTTCCCACTCTGTTTTTGCCCCACACTTTCACTTCCCACACTTTTTTCACTTGCCTGTCACTGTTCATTCTTATTATATGTCCTAGCCACTTTAGCTTTTGGTTGTCCAAGATTACATCCAGCGCTCGCACTTTAAGTTCCTCTCTTATAACTTCATTCCTTATTTTGTCTTCTCTCTTCTTCCCCGTTATTGCTCTTAGAAATTTCATCTCAGCCGCTTGGAGACGTTGTTTTCCTCTTTTGGTCAGTACCCACGTTTCCGCGCCATACAATAGTGTAGGAAGGTAAATCGTTTTGTACACCTGCAGCTTTGTATTCCAGGTTACTTCCTTCATGTGTAAGAAGTTTTTGTACAGCGCTTGGTAGACTTTATGTGCCGATCCTATTCTATTGTCTAACTCCTGGTCAATTGTTCCTCGAGTATTTACGAAGCTACCCAGATATTTGTAGTTACTTACTTGTTCTAAGTATGCACTGTCAATTCCTATGTTTACTTTTATTTCCTTATTTGCTATTACGGAAACTTTGGTTTTCTCTACATTGAGTTGTAAATTATACTGGGTCAGAACTTCTTTCCAGATGTCTACATTTATTTGAAGATTTTTCTCTGAGTCCGCACATATCACTAAGTCATCGGCAAAGGCACATATTTCCAGATTTATATTCTGCAGATTTTTATAGCCGATATAAAATTTTTTCATTTTTCCTTGGCACTCTTTAATGATTTCGTCCATAACCGTTATGAAAAGGAGAGGACTAATTACCCCTCCCTGTCTCACGCCTTCGTTTGTAACAAACGTTTCAGAGCTCAAATTCCCCGTTCTCACTATATTATTGGTTGTTACATATGTACTTTTAATGGCTTCTATTAGTTCTAAATCTACATTTTTCTTTTCTAGGCATTTCCATATGGTGTCTCTTTTGATGGTGTCAAACGCTTTCCTTAAGTCAATGAAGCAGAGGAAGGCCTTCCTGTCTTTCTTTAATAGTTTTTCCGCCAGTTGTTGTAATGTGAAGATGTGGTCTTGTACGCTGTGCCCAGGTCTGAAACCACTTTGGGCATCTTGAAGATGTGACTCTATTGACTGTCTTAACTTTTTTTCTAATATTCCCTCATATATTTTGGCAGCGACACATAACAGAGATATTCCTCTATAGTTGGAGCACTCCCTTACGTCACCTTTCTTGTGAATTGGCAGGATTATGGCTGTGTTCCACTCTTTCGGGGTCGTTTTGGTGCTCCACACTATATTAAGTAATTGATGTAGTTCCTGTATTCCTCTGTCTCCTAGGTATTTTAACATCTCGGGTGCTATCTCGTCGCAACCTGCCGCTTTTCCTATTTTGGTTTTTGCCAATATTTCTTTAATCTCGTCGATTTTAATATGTTCTTTACTACCTGCTGCTTCGTTTTGGTCTTTCGTCATCATCTCGCATTCACTTTCTTTACTATTGTTACTGTGACTTTTCTCAGCGGTTAACAGCTCTGCAAAATATTCTTTCCTTCTTGCTAATATGTCATTGTCAGCAGATAATATGTTACCTTTTTTGTCTTTTATTTGTTTTAATCTTACTACTTTCTCCTTTCTAAACGATGTTAGTGTCTTGTAGAATAGTTTTTTATTTTGATTATAGTTCCTCTCCAGTTTATTGCCGAATTGTACCCACGCTGACTTTTTGGCCTCAATTACAATTTCTTTTGCTTTCGCTCTTTGGGCCTTGTATGCTTCATACGTCTCTGCATTTCTCATTAATAGGTACTTCTTCCAAAGTTTCTTCTTCGCACTGACTTCTTTCTTAACCCTATCGGTCCACCATGTTGTATGTTTTTTGTTTCTCTTGGTTTTATTTGTTCCGCATAGTAGTTTTGCAGTTTGGGTTAGTATTGTCTTAAATCTTTCCCATCTTTTTTCGATGTTATTTCCATCATCATTACTGTTCATTTTAGAAAATTCATCATTTGTCTTTGTTCTGTATTGTTGTTTTACTATATCGTTTCTTAGTCTGTAGATTCTTAGGGTTTCTCTGTCATGGTCTGTTACGTGGCTATTTACCTTATCCTTCACTCTTATGTGAAGTGTGGCTTCTAGCAGGTAGTGGTCAGTTCCTAGCTCAAATCCCCTCTTTACTCTGACATTTTTTAAATCCTTTGTTCTGTCCTTTTGTATTACTATATAGTCGATTATCGATTTCTCACCTCTGCTGATAACTTCTCTAGTTATTTTATGTATTTCCTTGTGCCTGTAAAACGTATTAGCAATAACAAGGTTGTTGTCTGCACAGAATTCTAACATGCGTTTGCCATTACCATTAATTGTGTCTTCGCCATGTGGTCCTAGTATCCCTTTCCATCTTTTATGATCATTGCCAACTCTGGAATTAAAATCGCCAATCAGCATTAGCTCACCTTTGTAATCCCCTACTGTATCTTGCAATTTATTCCAAAAGGAGTTCTTTATAGCAACAGTGTCGTTTTCATTAGGTCCATAGACTATTATAATCGTTAGTGGCTTCTCTTTACAGATTTCTATCACTACCTTTAGAATTCTTTCTGTAACATATTCCCATTTCTTTATTTGGTTACTATTTTCTTTCCTTATTAAGCATGCTACTCCAGCATGGGCTATTTCTCGTTTTTCCACCCCCCCCGTATATTAATAAATTCCCATTACCTATAATTCTACTACCATTTCCCTTCCATTTTGTTTCAGTTAAGCCTACTAATATTAAATTTGACTTTTCTATCTGATCTGCTAGTTCTAATTCTTTCCCAGTTAACCCCTAATTTCCAAATCGCATAACCATTTTCGTTGTCCGTAAACGTTGCCATTGTCGTCTTAGTTATGTTTTTCCTGTTCTGGCGTATTAGTTTTTTGTCGGTATTATTCCATTTGCTCTATCGCTCCACACGTACATTACGTCTCCTATAGTAATCTTTTTATATCCCATCTTAACTTTGTTTCCCTTGTTGCTTTCATCCTTGGCTATCTTCCTAATTTCTGCTTGAACTTTCCTTTCATTCAATGTCAGATCATTTTCTATATACACTGTTGACCCTCTCAGTTTAGCTTTGTTTTTTAATATTTCCTGTTTTGTCTCCCAATTTTTCAGTTCTATGATATTTATCGTTTTGTTTTGCTTATTGGTTATTATTGTTACTTGTTTAACCTCCACTTCTACCTGTAACTTTTCCTTAAAAAATTGTGTTGCTGCTTCTTCTTTTCGTTGACCCTCAAGTTTTAATCCTTTTATTACTACATTATTTTTTCTTTTCTGCTTGTCGGAATTTTCCAGTCTGTTTTCAAGTTCGTGTATTTTGTCTTTCAGTTCTTTTTTCTCTTCCTGCCAGATTTTTTCTCTCTTTTCCATCTCTTCTCGTATTTTTCTGGTTTCTTCGGCATTCCTTCGGGTCTCTTCAGTATTCTTCTTTAGCTCTTCATTCATGGTCATTAACAGGGTTTTTATATCTTTTAGATCCTCCATATCTGCCTCCTGGCTTTCTTGCTGTTTTTCTGAATCTAGTTTTGGCGATCTTATTAACTTCTTGCTTCTTTGGGAGGCTTTTAGCTCTTCCTCCGTACTACTGTTTAGCTCTCTTTGCCTCTTGCTACTTGTGGCCATATGCGTTTTATTATTATCTTAATTATATCCTAATCCTAACTTTTTAGGTTAGATTCTAGGCAAATTTTATCAAGGCGAATGCGACTGGTAGTTTGCTACCAACAATGACGTCATATACGTACGTGTGGTGAATACGCCTTCTATTTGCAAAACGGTCTTTTTTGTTTTATTAAATGAGACATTTGTCTCACTGGACTGCTAGTATCAACTATTCTGTTATTACTTTTAATTCTAATCTAATTTGGGCATACATTAACGTCAACAAAAAGAAGATTGCGGTAGGTACTGTTTATCCACCTCCTAATTTTCCTTCATCTGATTTTTTAAATATCTTTGAAGATACAATTTCTAACTTAATACCCACTTGCGATTCTATCATATGTTTGGATGATCTAAACTTCGATTTATTAAAAATTAATGACTGTAACAAAATTTAATGCGCTCTTGGACACGTTGGGCCTAGTGCAAATAATCGACGAGCCTACAATAATTACCAAAAGTTCAATAACTTTACTTCACTTGATTGTCGTTTCTAGTAACAATCTACAAATATTAGAAAAAAATGTCTCGGAGTGTAATATCGCAGATCACTGTAAAGTAACCTGCACTTTATCTCTTTCGGTAAAAGCTGTTCCACCTACTACTCGTAGTTTTAGAGATTTCTCAATGTTTGATCGTGATCTTTTTATTCGGGATTTATACGCTGTCCCATGGTTCATGATGTTTGATATGCAGAATGTTAACGACAAAATCAATTTTCTAAATGATAACATATGCAATGTTATTGATCTGCATGTTCCCATCAAAGAATCTAGATCTTTTAAGGTTAGCAAGCCCTGGCTAACCGACAATTTAAAATTTATGATGCGTTTAAGAGATCGGGCTCTATCTAAATTAAAAAACAAAACAAGAAATCCCATACATTGGGATTATAAATCTCTAAGAAATCTTGTTACCGCCACAGTTTCTAGAGAAAAGAAAGCGTATTTGCAATCAAAATTTACTAACAATAATAGTCTTAAGTCTATTTGGAACGAATTTCGTAAGTTGAATATTATTAATGAACACAATACTCAAGAATTGCCCTTAAATATGCAAAACTTAAATTTAATTAATGACTTTTTTCAAGATTCTTCTAATGCTACCCATTCTACAAACAGTGAATTAATTAATTACTACGCTACCCATAAAAATGAATTTCGTAATCTCCTACAATTTCATAAGACAACTGAGTTGGAAGTTCAAAATCTTATTTTCTCTATTAAGACACAATGTTATGGATGGGACAAGATTAACATTCATCTTTTACGTTTGGGATGTCCGTATCTCTTACCTTATTTTACTCATATATTAAATTTTTGCATAACTGAGAGCGTCTATCCAGATGTATGGAAAACTGCGCTTGTTATTCCTTTACCCAAAATTAATCCTCCTACTGAGCTGAAACACCTTCGACCTATAAGTATGTTGTGTACATAATCCAAGGTTTTTGAAAAAATTATAGGAAAGCAAATTCGCTACCACCTTAATATCAATGATATTCTTCCTAAAACTCAATCTGCCTTTCGCGCTGGATATAGTTGCAACACAACATTAATGGACGTAACAGATGACTGTATTAGAGCGGCCGACAACAACAAACTTACGGTACTTGTACTTTTAGATTTCTCAAAAGCGTTTGACACCATTAATCATATAATTCTTTTGTCTATTTTAAAATTCATCGGTTTTAGTAACACAGCAATTAATTTAATAAATAATTATCTAGCCAATAGAGTTCAAAGGGTAAAATATCACTCGAAAATATCTGACCCCAGAGTGGTTTTATCGGGGGTTCCACAAGGTTCGATACTGGGACCTCTTTTGTTTTCTCTATACACTAACAACATAGGCTCTTGTTTAAAGCACTGTAAATTTCACATGTATGTGGACGATACACAACTATATTACTCTTTTTTTTTCGCATTTATTAGAGGAGGCGGTGTCGTTAGTGAATGAGGATTTGTTAAACCTTGTCGAATTCAGCCAGAAATACTCATTGCTAATAAATTCTTCCAAATTTTCTGTCAAGCTATTTGGTAAGAAGAAGGATAGAGATATGAATGCACCTCTGTTCCAAATAAACGTGGGCGATGATATTTTACCATATAAAGTTGTTTGCAAAAATCTAGGAGTCTATGTTGATAATGATCTCCGCTTTGATTACCATGTATCTCGTTGCATTCAAAAAGCGTATTATAATCTAAAACTGCTATACGCAAACAGATACTGCCTAACAAGGGACATGAAAATTTTATTGTGTGATACATTAGTCTTATCTCATTTTAATTTCTGCGATTCCCTGTATGGCTCATGTATCACCGCTCTTACACGTTTGCATATCCAACGAACACAAAATTCTTGTCTGCGATTCATCTTTGGTTTGCGCAAGCAGCATCACGTTTCGCAAAAATTAAGGAAGCAAAATGGCTTAACATGTCCAATAGGCGCATATTCCATACGGCGATCTTTTATTTCAAAATTATTAACAACAAAGTACCTCCTTACCTATTTGATAAACTATCCTATAGAAACGAACAACATCATATTAATATTCGATCGAAGCATGATTTGACTATTCCTTACCACAAAACGTCTTTCTTCAAAAGGTCATTTTCTTACAATATAGTGTATTATTATAATCACATAATTTCTAATAATTTAATAGACGCACCACTAGCCAAATTTAAACGTCATTTTAAATTTAAACTCGCTCTAACCAGTGAGGTGCTTCCCTTTCCCTTGCAATATATTTTGTTTACCTATATTGATCATTTAATTTTTAATTATTTATTTTGTACACTTTTACACTTGTCCGTGTATACAGACATCGTATCCTGGATGGGCATAGTGGTAGATCAGTTAGTTTGTTCTTTTTTACTTGCTAACTGAACTATGTCCTATTTACAAATTTATATCTAAATTTTTTTGTATCATATGTATCTATATTCAGTAAATAAATGTGGTATTATTATTATTATTATAATAATAGGTCATAAAATCCAAATATTTATAGAACAATTTGTGATACGAATAAGTAATGGGTATCTCTCTGTTCAAAAGTTATGGCGTTTTGAAAATGGTAATATTATACTGCCGAACCCTGTACAATCAATAATAAAGTTTCTAATAAATTAATGTATTATTTTATTTTATCCGGAATTAAAGTTCCATCGTTCTGTAATTTTATTGTGGCGTATTAAGAAAAATTATTGCAGGATCGTTTTGTAGGATGAAATATTAGGTGGGTATTAACCATGAGCGGTAAATTGATTATTTTCCAGGCTGAAAGAAGAAATGGACATGCGAGCTTTAACGAGCCTGGACACATCTTGTGCTTATTCATAGTAACTAGATTGCGCGTTACTTGTTTTGGATTATTTCTGAAGTACCACGAAACTATGTACTTTTAAACAATTTTTAAACTTATTTAATTAAATTCGCAGAAAAAATCATATGTATAATACGCATATAAAGTTATTTGCTAACACCGTGCTCTTGCAACCCTTTCTATGGTCGGGTTGTAAACGATCACTCGGCGCAGCAAATTCTACTTCTAGGCGTATTATATACAGAGTGTAGAAATACTTTACGCACCATAGGGATTTCAATGGTAATTTTTTCATATGAAAATATTTGCTTCCCTAATTATTTTAGAGCAAACTTGTAAATAGGTTTTTTGTAGAGCAAATAATTCTGCATCCATTTATGCCATCATTTTTCTCATTTTACATCAGAAAACCTAATAATGAAATAAACTAGAATTATAATTTTTTCAAAAATCTGTGCAAATTGTGAAGTGGTGATATGCTGGAAGCAGATCAGGTGCAGTAAGTGCCATGGTTGCAGCTACATTTGATAAATGCAAACAAATAAACAGCAAACTAATTTGTTGATGCTTTGAGATGCTTCAATAATTTCAAGGCACCAGTGATTTGTCTAAAAATGGCAATTTTATTTCTTTAAATTTTCAATTTTCCGAAATGTAAAATGACAAATGGATACAGAATTTTTTTCCCTACAAAAACTTTGCAAGTTTGCTCTAAAATAATTAGGGAAGCAAATATTTTCATATGAAAAAATTACCATTGAAATCCCTATGGTGCGTAAAGCATTTCTACACCCTGTATACAATTAACTATTTAACAACCCTTCATACGATTGCGAAATTTTCAGATGCATCGCCTCTATCTTCTCGGTATGTGAAAACAACTGTATTCACCTACAATTTGTTTGAAATTTCCGTTCGCATAGCGAAAGCGGGAGATCAATGTGCTAAAGTTTGCAGTCAGCTTATGTGTAGACGCTATAGGCAAGTGCGTTAATGCACTTGTACGAGGAGCGTTCAAATATGAAATATAATTTGAATTGCGCGCCAAAAGACAAAGACATGCACAGAAGTTGTATACATTAATTAATGCTCTTAAACAAGTCCTAACTTCATTCAGTCGTTAAGTCGTTACAATTCATTTTCGTTCAATTGGCAAGCATGAGTGAAGTGGGAGTGCATTCAAGCATCAAACAACGCATTATTAGTAAATTTCTTATCAAGGAAGATAGCAAACCATAAGAAATTTGTGTAAGAGTTAAAAGACAGTTTGATGCGCAATCAATATCAGACATAAGCGTTTAGAAAAGTAGCGAAGCGTTTAAAGATGGCTGCAAAGGTGCCGAGAATGAACCGCATTCTCGCCGTCCAAAAACAGTGACAACAGAAGAGAATGCTGACAGAGTGCACTTATTTGAAACGATCGTCCAATTACAGTGAAGGATATTCCTTCTGCATTAAATATTAGTAGGAGTAACTTGAAAAAAAGAAAGTTCTCTGTCTGTGTCTTATAGGATAATGCTCGACCCCATTTCGCTATTCACACGCTGACTACGATTCAAAAATTGAAATGGACCATGCTGCCCCATTTACCATACATTTCGGACCTTGATGCATCAGTTTTTTTATTTGTTTGGACCTTTAAAAGAGTTTGTAGGAGAAACATACCTCGTCGTAATGAAGAAGCCATCAAAATTGTTCAGGAATAGGTGTGACAGCAGCTAAAAGAATTTGTTTCTCGTAGAATAGAGAAACTTCCGAAAAGATGACACCAGTTTATAAAAGAGAGGGAGACTGAGTAGAAATATGACATGATATACCTACCTACATTAGAGTCCTTATGTTTGTTTTTGCATAAATATTAAATTATAATTTATATTTGAACGCTCCTCGTATGTTACAGTATTATGTGATAATAAACTGCGAGTACTGCAGTTTTACCGAACGGCCAAGCCGATTGCAGTGGAAATGCGCTGCAACTTGCAACGTGCACCCCCACTTTCATTATCATTATCAATGCGGCTAAAAATAGATCACAGCATGCTGTTTGTTGGTTGGCTCATAATGTTTTGTTCTTGTCATTGGCTTAGTGCTGTTGTGAGTGTGACTCTTCGGACTTTTAAAACGTGACCTAGTAAACGAAAGCAGAAATGGTGTTAGTGTGTAGAACGTGTTTAATTAAAACCAATGGCCAAAATGCCATCTGGTTGACTGGAAGCACAGCTTCATTGCAAATAAAAACAGAGCTCTCGGCGTGCGTGCCTGAACTGGTAAAGTTGCATTTACGTGTACAATTTGTTGCTCAAATTATTTTTACTTTGTGTTTACAGTCTATTGACCTGATAGCCAACCCGGTGCTCTGCACGCAATGCGTTGCTGCCCTGCATGCTGCCTACGACTTCAAAAGCCAATGCCTGCAGTCGGAAAAGCAAATCTTGAACTATATGCAACGTGTTGCAAGCAACGTGTCTCTCCAGGAACTATGCCAGGATGGCATGCGTTTAAGTTTTCCACTACAGGTGGCAAACACACTTGATGACTCAACTTTCTTGCCAAAAAATCGGAATATAATTGAAGATTTGAACAACCTTCTGGATGATGCCCTAGACGACATCCAAATTCAAACTACAAGAGCAGACAGTAACGACACAGATATGAATGATGTGATATACATTGCAGATGTCGATTCAGGGGAAGAATCATGTGTTGAGAAGACAAACATAGCAAACAATAAGGACCAAATCATTGCAGCAGAAGAAGCTAACAATCGGCTTGTACAGAATTCTCCAAAAAGTAACGCACCTCCTCAAAAGCTTGCTAAAATTTTCTCCTCAAAAGAACCTAAAACTAAAGTTACTAAGAGCACGGCTTACAAACGTAACGACTTACGTTGGCACAGAAGTAGGAAAAACTCAAATAAAATTAAAAATACTGCGGGAAAGATCGAAACAAAAAAGAAAAATCATTTCACATGTAGCACATGTGGCTTTACAACCACTGGGAAGCGCAAATTGATATACCACTTAACAATTCACAGGAACAGCGGCCACTTTCGTTGCACTGTATGCGAGTTTAGATCTGCTTCCAGCTCTAGTTTAAAGAATCATATGTTACTTCACAATAAAGTCAAGGTCTTTAAATGCAACGTATGTCAATATAAAGCTGCGTGGAATAGTGCACTCAAAATTCACCAACGTAAACATACAGGTGAAAAGCCTTTCGGATGTACAATTTGTAGTCGAAAATTTGCTATAACTGCTAACTTAAAACGCCACTTGCAAGTAAAACATGGTGTAGTAGTCTAGTAGCAAACAATTTAAGAGGAAGTTATAGTTATAATAAGATATAAGTATCAATGTAGTTACCTATTCAAGTTAAAATCTTGAATATTTTCAGTTGTGATTTATGGTGAACTATCAATTATTTTATTTAATGATACGAAATTGTTTGTAAATGTATATCTGGTAGTAATAAACTTTATAAAACTGCAGTTTTTGCTCAATTTAATCTTTTCTCTATCAATATTTGTATATTTAATCTACCGAAGGTACAGTGGGTAAGAACATCTTTGAGGTAAGTTCAAAAATTGGTTTTCTATTATGGACAAGGACTTGGTACGTAGTGCACCAAGTATCTTAAACTGACTGCTATGGTCAAAACGATTTTGTCAAGGCTAAGATATGCCAATCCTAGCAAGGGATCTGTAGGTATATACAGCATACATACATCAAACAAGTAGAGACACTCATTTCAAATGTTATAACCTCCTCCTTACGATTACTTCGAGGACTAGATTAAAAAGGATTACAGATATAGGGTCGCATTGTCTTAAACCTCCTTCAATGTGGAAACCATATGAGGTATTTCCGTGTATTCTCACTTTGTTCTCTGTATTTCGATTCGTCGTTTCTATTAAATTTATTAGCTTCTTTGATACACTAAGCTCGTGCAATTCATAGTATAGGTGCTTTTTATTCACTGAGTCATAAGGCTGTTTGAAGTCTACAAATAAAGCATATAATTTTATTTTGTGTTCATAGCAGTTAGTTTGAACTTCTTTTAAAATGAAGACTTGGTCCATAACTGATCTATGTGGCTGAAACCGCATTATTGGTACTCTCCTAGGATATTTATGACATACCGATTTAATTTTTCTTTTATTGCTGTTTCAAGTAGTTTGTATGTTGTGTATAACAGTGCTATGCCTCTATAATTCTTGCATTCCGCCTTATCCGCTTTCTTGTATATAGTTGTTATTATTGCTTTGGTCCCCTGTCTTGGCATGGTTTTTTCTTGCCATGCACATTGAGTTAATTTATGTACCTATTCTTTTTTCTAGCTCTCCTGCATATTTAATCAGTTCTCCTCGTAACTCATTTTCTCCTGGACTTTTTTCGATTTTATGTATTTGATGGTGTTTTTAGTGTCTTCTTCTGTAGGTGGTTCTATTTCTTCCTCATTTGCTTTATGTACTGTCTCTCCATCTTCATCTTCTTGTGTTTCTCTTACATTTAGCATTTCTTGAAAATACTCTTTCAATCTCTATGTTCCTTTTGTCATCTTCAATTAAGTTTCATTTTTTTATCTCTGCAGTATGTTGTTGTGGGTTGGTATCCTTTCTTAACTTCTTTGTAAAAGTTTCTTATTTCCTTGTTTTTGTATTTATCTTCACGTTCTTTTAATGGTTTTTCCCTCTGGTTTCTCTTTGCTACCCTGTATACTTGCTTAGCTTTTCTTCTTTGTTGTTGGTATCTTGTTCTATTTTCTTCTATATTTCTTGTTAGCATTTTTTATCGTGCCTCTTTCTTTTCTTTCAGCGCTGTTACACACTCTTCATTTACCATTGGTTGTAATACTACTCTTTCTTGAGCGGTTATTACAATTAAAATTAAATAGATATCTACCCTCGTGCTTATTTAGAAGAAGTAGTATCAAGAATACTTTATCAAACACTTACCTTTCTACTTATTTATTTATTTCCATCTCCCACAAATGAAAATATGACTTTTGAAATTATGTCATTTGATTCTTATTTAAATATTTACCTCGGCTAGACAGTTTTTAAAGCAATGAGTTAATGTTAAAATTATTACTCTTCTCCTTGTTGAAGACTGAATTATTAAATTATTATCAAATTGACTTATTTGGTCAATGACACTCTCTTTAGTACTTTCAATTGAATCTTCCTCTTCAGTTGGTTAGTATAGTAAATATTGGTTTGACATTACAATCAATCAACTAAATGTTGTCAAATTATTTAATCAAATGTTCTTAGATTTCCAAACTTGATATTAAAATTACTTACAGATACCCTAATCCGAAATATGTTAATTTCTAATTATAATATCCGAAAACTTCGAGCACCCGAATCAATGTAAATTTAGAAAAATTAATATTCTAAATTATACTCTAAATCTAAATTGCAATTCTTTCCACTAATTTTGTCGTACCAAACTTCATATTTCTTTATGAAATAAAAGAAATACACACTAACCTCCTTTGAAGTATCGCTTGTACCTGAATGTATTTTCTATCAGCTCCTAACTGAATGACAGCCTGTAAACACCTCCTTTGGGTTGTTCACGACTAAAATAGCTCGTTGAAGCTCTCTGCTCCTGAACATTTGGATGTACCGTAGCACAGCATGTCACGAACACAAACACTTACACGTTTTACTGGTTGAAGCAAAACTTTGCTACTTCAAATGGCTTTAAACAATCTTGAAGTTCTAATCTGAATAACAGTTGTGACCTTTGGTCAAATTTGATCGTGAAGAAGACTATCTTGCTATCACGTATCAAATATACAATTATTACTTTCACAATTAAAGGAAATATAGCCATTTAACGTGATTATTTAAACGTAGATTATTATTTTCAAGATACTTTTTCACTTGAAGTAAACAACTCACTGGTTGCCTATTACAACCACCACCAGTTATCTACACACAACTGTTATCACATGATACCCATTAGATATCTGGATATTATTACTGAATTAATTAAGCATCCACACAGCATGCGACATTGCATGATTTTCGTGTTTGCTTTATTTATTTTCAGTATCTCTTTAGCTTTTTCTAATAGTGTTGCTTCTAATTGTTAACATTTTTTATCTATAGTAGTTGTTGATTTTGTCTTTTTGAGATTTTCATTTATATGTTCTTTATATCTTTCTTGTATTTCTTTATTTTGTAAAGCTGCTGCGTTATATGTCTTTTTAGTGCTTTTTCTGCTGTTTTTGCTAGTTTCCATCATTTCTTGTCTCCTATGGATCCTTTCTAAGAAGTGGTCTGAGTCGGCATCTGCTCCTCTGTAACTTTTAATATTCTCTATTTTGCTGGCATGCTTTTCTTCTATTAACACGCGATCTATTTGGTTTACTGTTATTCCGTTTGGAGAAATCCATGTCCTTTTATAGATCTCTTTTTGTTGAAATTGGATGCATTGTATTGTTTGCCTCTTTTCTGCTTCATATCCTATAAATCTTCTTCCATTTTTGCTACTTTCCGTATGTTTGCTGTGTTTGCCTATTGTTGGCCTGTGCATTTCCTATTTTTGCGTTGTAATCCCTAGTATTATTTCAATGTCTTGTTTTGGTAAACTTTTTCTATTTCATAATATTTCTCTTTTTATTCTTCAGTTTTCTCCTCTGTGGGTGCCTGTATATTTATTCTGCTCAATTTTCTTCGATTTCCTTGAATTCTCAAGTAACATATTTTATCTGATATTGCTTTAAAAGCCACCACAGCTTCTTTTATCTTTTTGTTTGTTAAAAATGCAGTACCGAATATTCGGTTTTGTCCTCCACTACTGAAAAACGTAAAGTCTTCTCTTATCATAGTATATTTTTGTTTGGTCTCTTGTAATGCTAAAGCATCTATTTTGTATTTTCTCATTTCACTAGATTTTTCAATGCTCCTTCCGCGTTGTTGCCTCTCATGTTCTAGGTTGCTATTCTTATGTTTTCTTGTGTTTTGTTTCTGCTGCTGTGGGTACTTATCTCTTTATATATATATATATATATATATATGTCGTTTTCCTGAGTCCGTACCGTTGCCAGTGTCGTCTTCTCCAAATCCGATCTATTATTTATTACTTTTTTGGCCCTGTTTTTTCTTCTTCGATCAGTCTTCGTTCCTGTCCATTCCACACATATTGCTTTCCATTTCAATGTAAATTTTCCTGGCTTCTAATTTGTATTTTTGCTTCACCATTTCTAACTTTTGTCCACAGTTTTCTATCTTTGCCACTATTATTTTTTGGTCATCTTGTTTCCCGGCTTTGTACGCTGACTCCACTGTAATATTGAGACCTATTTCTTGTTCAATAAAGTCCTTTACTCTTTCTTTCAGGTTTCCTCCTTCTAGTTGCGCCAATTTTATAACTATGTTAGTCTTTCTGTTATTCTTATCTTGATTTTCTATTCTTTCTTCTAGTTTTTCGTATTTCTCCTGCAGGAGGCTTTTTTCATTCCACCTCTGTCTTAATCAGTTCTTCCTTTATGCTTCTGATTTCTTCTCCATATCTTTTGAATTCGTCGTTATTCCTCTTAATCTCATTTCTTGTCTCCTTGGTTTAGTTTCCTATTTCTTTCATTTGTTCGTTCAGGCTTACCATTCATTTTTCTAATGTTTCCATGTCTTGATCGTTTATTTTGTTTTTCTGCGTTTTCCTTTCTGTTGTAGGTGGTGTTCTTTGAGTTACTCTGCTTCTTTTAAATACTTCTATTTCTTTTTTATCTTCTCCCTTCATTTTAAGATAATCGTCTAATGAGCCTACACTTAATTTCCTCTTTCTTGGTTTCTCCTCTTGGCTCATCGAGTTTGTTATTTACTTACGCCTGTACTACGGCAACCGACTTTCCGGAGTGCGTAGCGTGTTGCCTACCCTACCAGATTTGTTTATCCTGCGCGCTCGGATAGTATCGCTAGTTTGGTAAATGGTGGTTATCTCCACTGGTTTTTATTAACGAAATTTGTTGTTAAGACTGAAGTTCGGGTTCGCTGATGTTATAGACCGCACTTTTCAGTTACTTATTGCGTTTATCTTGTCGATTCGTCACTTTTCTACTGTCTAAGTCGCTATTGAAACTGAAATATACACTTTAACTCGCTTGTCGGCGGAGCCCTTTACACAGTTATCGCGCCGGACACGTTAACAGATTGCTTTTAAATAGTTTAATATGCTAACGTAACGGAATTAAGCTGAAGTTTACAATGAAATGACCCTAAAAGTAATGCTTAATAATGTTTTTATATGTTACAATGAATTTTGAATTAAACGTTGTTTAAAAGAACGTAAGCAGGGGTGTAGTTGAAAGGGAACGCCGTTCCCCCACTGGTTTTTTGTTAAGTTAAAAAAAATAAAGAAGGAATTTATGGCATTTACTTATTAGCACAAACGATTTGATAATTATTCATTCCAGTGTCATTTAAATATAGGCTAGTGGTTTATGTTATTATTTAGAAATATTACGTTAAACATGACTTGCTACTTGCTATGAATATGCAAAGTATTAAAAACAGTTTGAATTAGAAAGTTGTAGGTTTGATATTTATATATTAAGGCTACGAAACTGGCAACATCGTAATACGGAAAAATTGCACCAGAAAACATCGAAACGCATATTTTTGCACCTATACTTTTAAAAATGTTCTGGAAGAGGACCCCCGGATCCCCTTTTCCTGGGGGATATTCCATACCTCTCAGAAGAATAGCGTTCCTCCACTGGCAGATTTGCCACTACATCACTGAACGTAAGGATGGCCACATAGAGCATATCGATAATTACAAGGAAATTTGCACATGTGTAATTAAATATAAGAAATAAGACACAAGGTACCTCAGCGCAAAATGCGTTTATTTACAACCATATATGTACGTAATAAGGTGATTACTGACTTTTAAAAAGTTGGGAAATGAGCTATTATCAACTTTTAAACCTTTTTGCAGAACGCTGTCTAGTAGGTAGGGACACTGGAAATCTTGTTCATCCACTCATGCGCGTCACATGTCGAGCCATAATGCTTATAATAATTTTTCTATTATTGTTTGGAATAAAGTGGTTGTGAATAAAATAGCATACATACCACGGTGAAAAGTTTCATTCCTGTCTCGAGCTACAATTGACCTGGACGCTTCGCGTCTCGGTTAAATATTTAATCTCTCGACAGTAATGACCTTCTACCTCGGTGTGTAATATACTATTACTCACAATCCGTTAATAATAGACGCGTTTCTAACCTTCAAAATAGTAGGAAAGCGTGCAATTGTTTACTTTACTTTCCAGGCTAGCTAAACATCACTTTCTTATCTATAAAATGCTAATGTTATTTGGTAAATTAAATTACAATAAAACTATTCCTAATGAAAAAGCGTTATTAATTGAATAACAACTACTTATTTTTCTACTAAATATGCAACCAAACAGAAAGTAATTAAAAAGAAATACATTAGAACTATATTGAAAGTATTCTACTATCTTTTAGGATATGGATTATAAATATTAAGTCACATTCGAGTTTTCATTGCTGCTAATTGTGAAAGTAAGACCATGTTGTATAAAATTATATTGTGATGTTTCTGTTGTAGATAAAGAAGTCATAGCTGATGTTTCTTGATTTTGTACATGCTTAGTTTGAGATAACATATTAGCAATTTTTAATTGTCCGTTTAAAGAGTTTTCCACATACCCCTCGGCTACTGTACTGGATTTCCGTACTCCTAATTTTTTTTAACTGAAGAATATCTCCTCCAGTATTTGCCAGCAACATGCCGCTAAAATGGGTTTGTTTTGTTTCTTACTTTTTTTTAATTAACTCCTATTTTAAATAAAATATTCCGGTATATTATTACATTTTTGAATTCAGCTTAAAATTTTAGAGAAAATTTGTCCTGAACTAAGGCTCTATTTTGTACGGGTTCTGTAAAACTTGTAATTTTTGACAAATGCTCAAAAAATAAAAATACCATGTTTGCTAATTATAAGTTGTGTGCGTGTATCACACCAGATTTTTTTTTAAATTTTCTATGGCACTATGCTTAAACGGCTGTTCTATAATTTTGCCAAACCTCGTTTGTAAAAAATCTGTAATTTTTAACGGTCTACCAAGATGATGGTATCGTTTTGTTATGTCTATCCATTCTGGTTTTGTCATAAGAAATTATTTTTTTGTTATATTTTTATTCCGCAGGTCGTGATATTCACAAAAGAAATTAACATTTTACCTTTTGCTGGAAATATTCTGTAGGTGCATCGTTTAAAAATTTATCGATGTTTATTTAGGAAAATACGCTCGACATTTTAGCATTATAACCAACATTTTGTTCTTTCAAAACTGCCCGCAAACTAGCAAATTTACTTATATCAACATTATGTCTAACATTCAATATCGTTCGCTGAATATCTTGACCATAATGTAGAAGATTTATTCAGTTTAGTCAATTCAGAAAAATATGCAAAGAGAACTGTTTTAGCATTATTATTCTGTACACGTCTAGTTGAAACCATTTTTCGCGCCGCTTAGTTGTTTTCTCCATTTACCCAATTATTTCTGGTTTAACCTGTATATTTAATTCAAGTAGTAATAAGTTCGCATTTCGAATTGTTAATTTCCCAGTTTCGTCCATTTGTATATCTGCCTGAATCCGCGCTCACTATCGGCCGAGTGCAGCGCTTTTGTTATCTTCTGTGTCCCAGCGTCTTGTAATTTGGCCTAAGCTCATTCTTCTTTTGGCCACTCAGCCTAGCGGCTCGCTGAACGAGAAATCGTGTGCTTAATTAAGCATTATATTTTGAGAGCTAAGAATAAATCAGGTATGATGAACTTTCAAGCTTTATAATTCCCATATTAATTAGTCGCCTTTAGCTTTCTTATAGTAGTTTTTGGAACAGGCATTATTTTTCTCGACGATTACCCTACGAGGGATTATCTCGCCATTATTCACCTGTGCTTCTGCGGTGGGCGAATGGAAGCAAGCTGTTCTCCACATTCCAATTCCGGCAGCTTAATTGCAGGCGCCACGTGTAGCTAGCCGTCCACGTCGGAATTTCCTTGAATGGCAGCTGGCAGCTCGCAGCTCACGCCGCTTTTCGATTATTCACCAAGCGCCAGAGGTTAGTGTGGTGAACTTTATTTCTTTGAGACGCTAATTCGTGAAAAGTTACGCGCGCTATTAATATGTTAACATTTCCTTAAAATTCTTAATTATTATCATAACATTACATGTTCAAATTTATTGTAAAATGCGCACTCACTCTTAGGTTATCGGTGACCTGGGATTAAGGTTTTTTTACTGACAGCGATGAGCACATCTCTCGATTAATCCGACGAGTTTAAATGTTTTAAAAAACCCACAAAGGTGTTCTTAAAACTATGCGTGTGGAAACATTCTATGAAACTTTGAGACATTATTGAGTAATCTAGATAATTTGATAAACTATCTACTTATACCGTTTGGAGGTTCAACCAACCTTTTTCTGTTTAATAAATTCTAGTCAACCGTTGTTGGTATATTTCTTACGGAATCACTCTGATTCCTGGCGCCCTATTGCGTTTTGTAGCTGCTTGCAGATTGCACCGCTGAGCTCCAAATCCACGACCTAAAAAGCGCCGAATAGAGCTAATTCGCCTAACGCTGTAAGTGTAGTTAGCTCAAAAAATCAGTCGATCTGGGTTCTGGCGGTTTCAGATTTTTTTTATCCTAGCTAAACCGCAGGTTGGCTCTTTTTTTGTGACATAGTGACGCACCATGTGGCGTACGCTTCGTAGGTTTTTTCATATCTTGTTCTGCTTTTTTCGGGAAGTAAGCCTTCAGTAACTGTCTGTGCAAATTCGCGCAATTCTGGAGAAGTACACTCACTATCAGACACTTCTAGGAAAATAACAATAACAATTAATTGTTACAGAAGCTGCAAACAATGCTTGACAATAATCATTTCTGAACTGTCAAAATCCATAAAATTATCATGTTACCTATCATACCGTCACAGATTTCTTTGTTACAGTGACTTATTAAACTGCGATAAAAATACGTATCATTTGAAACTTACCGAAGTAGTTAACCGAGAAGCGAAGCGTCGAGGTTAACTTTATCTCGACACTTTCCACCTTGGTGTGTAATATACCATTAAGCGAATAGCTGTCAAATTTTGACTTCTTACAAAATAAATGGAAAAAAATCCCAGAACAAATTATCATTTCAATAGTCCTGTTATACTAATGTGTCAATTATATAATTCTTATTTTAGTGACATTGATTTGTTTAATTTAAGTTTGAATAAATTTAAGATCATTGTATCTACTCGCCTCTCGGCTATTACTATATTTGATTTTGCTACTTGTATTTTACATTTATTCTGTAATTGGGTATTTTTACCTGTTGAATACAGATTATTATTATTATTATTATTATTAATAATAATATTAATAAGAACTGGCTCCTTTGGTTTTTAATTATACATTTATTCAAGCTTACTTGTGGCTCTCAAACTTATTTAGACAAATTTGAACTTATTTCTCTCGAAAACTAAAAGTGGTTGAATAAGACATTATTGGACTAGTAATAGTATTTTATCTACTCCAGTGGGATAAGTAACGCATTACGACACTCATTTAACACTATTTCAGTTAGGTAATGAAGCTCATTACACCACTCAGTTATGTAATGGTTTCATTACGCAACTGAGTTGTGTAATGACTTCATTCCGTAACTGAAATAGTGTCAAATGAATGACATAATGACATTTGCCTACTAAAATATTTTTGAAAATGATAGATCTGACATTTCTCTTAATGCACTTTTCTCAATTTTAGGCAGTCGTAGATAAAATTTTGTACAATACATGTGTGATAATGCATCATTAATATACTTGTGTGCCTACACACACTTATATTAATGATGGTTTTATCCCACTTGTATAGTAAATAACTATGACCGTCCTCGTTTACCAATTAAAATATTTGGACAACTTTCAAAGTCACCCTCTATATAAGTACTTCTTTAGTAACTACAAAAATATAAATTTTAAAATAAATATTAAAATAGTTATAGGAACTCCCCCGTATTCATTACAGTACGTTATCTAAAACCACAAGTTAATCCACATACTATACTAAATTTCAAATAACCATGCAGTACTTGGAACTAAGTAGTAATCATAACAATGGTCGTGATTGGTTAAAACAAATCAATCTTTACAACCACCTAAAAATCAAATATTTTTTAAAAATTGTCTCTTTGACATTCGGTACGAATCCTAAAAATGTAAAAGAAAAACTGATAAATCTTGGATAAAGAAGGATGGCCTACAACGTTTATTTAAATTGTATGGGGCAAAATTATTGTAAAACACGAGCAGTCAAGCAATCTTATATTTTGCTAGTGTAAAACTAAGTTTGAGTTTAGAACGTCACCTACTGCATTCTTGTTTGATATTTAGTATAGTCCGGTCCCGGGACCTTCCCTGAATCCTACCAAAAGAACTGTCCCGAGCAGTGTTGCCAGATGTCTGGTAATTACCAGAATCTACGGGAATTTAGGATGCACTCTGGTAACTGGTAATGAGCTTCTGGTAATCAAGTAATCTACGGTAATTTTTCAGGAAATTGAAACGATGTTTTATTTAGCTTATTGACAAAAATATTTAGCGACATCTTTAGCTGTAAAGGGAAAATACTTTTTGTTTTGTTTATATCTCCGTGCGATGCACTTTTTAGTAGATGCAGCAAGCAGGGGAATCACCGGTAGGAGTAGGATGTAGCACGGAGAACGGACTGAATTAACTAGGCTACAAGCTAGAACGTAGAACCGCCGAAGAGCCGATCAATGTAGAAATTATTGTGAAAGGTAAATTACAATTACAGCAATATGCTGATAGTGACATAGACACTTTTTGGAAATTTCGCGATGGAAATAATGTAGCTTTATGCAAGAATGTATCAGACTTTTGTTTAAATGTCTTACGTATCCCTCCCTCTAATGCAACATGTGAACGCATTTTTTCAAAGGTTAACTTAATAAAAATCAAAACGTGTCATAAATTAATAACAGAGGCCGTTAATAGTCTTTCACTAACTTCAGAATGTGTTAAAGAAGCAGAAAATTGCGTATTTTTTTCCAAATGAAAAAATTATATCACTTATTCAAAATTCAAAAAGTCTGTACAAAAATATTGAAAAAGATGATGCCGTAGACGTAAATATTGATGATGATTCTGTAGGCGAACAAATTATTATTTGAAATAACACTATTTACTCATAATATAAAGTTTTTGTATGCTTTGGGTGTGTAGATACATATTTTTAAATTTCTGGCAATTTTTTGTAAATTCTGGTAATTTTATACTTATTTTCTGGTCAACCCATTTTCACAATCTGGCAACACTGGTCCCGAGACCACAGCCAGTAGAGGCGAAGTCCTAGGACAGGGGTGGCGAACCAATGTCGCGTGCCATTGTTGGCACGCGACAAAATAATTTGGGCACGGCATTAATTAAGGAATTTAGGTACCTAATCGAAACAATTTATATTTAACAATGAATACAACATGAAGCTTCAAGGCATAAATAAAACAATTATTGTTATGATAGATCTCATTCGTGCTTTCGAGTCCGAACTGCAAGTTTTCAGTAACGATATTATTACCAAAAACTACAAGTATTTCCCGAACTTGAAAAAAATCACCAGAGATTTGGATTTACACGAAAAACCAGACCAACCAAAAGTCACTTAAGCGTTTAATCTGGCAATTAATTCTTCAATCAAAGAATTTTCATCGAGATTTTCTCAGTTCAAAGAATTATCAGAAACACTCAAGTTTACTATGTATCCTGATGTGACTTCACTTGATAAACTGAACTTGGCCAAATTTTATTGGTTGGAAATTGAAGAAATTAAAATGCAGCTGACTGATTTCCAGTCTAGTTCAATATAAATGATCGAAAATACATTAAATTAATCAACATGTTACCCATATAAAATTTTTCAGTTTTAACATAAAAACGAAAATGAAAACTTAATAATTAGAGAAAGGTCGTAATTAATTCAACACAATGTCAAATTTCAACTATATAATATCGTTATAAATGTAAACCCAATTTTTGAACTATATTTTTAATAACAACTGAGTTTTAAAATATTAAACATGTTACGACTTATTGATTTTTTATTATTCCAATAGTGAAAATCATGCGTTCATAATATAACACATATTTTCAAAATTTTATTTACATAATTTATCTCCATAAACTATAATTATTTTCAGAAATGAATAACATTAAAAACTTGCTTAGAATCCGTTTGTCAGATGACTCCAGTTCAACTTGCATTCTGCTAAAAGTAACAAAGTATGAAGCTAATATCAGTTATTTAGCATCTAATTTACAACAGCAGAAGTGGCACCATTTTTTTTTCTTTTAAATAAACATAACGTTACTATTGCTGTACAAAATTTATATTTTTGGTTGCAAATAAAGAGTTTTAAGTTGATAGTATTTAGTTTTATTTTTTCCCCATTAATCATTCAGTCAAGATTGTTTGATGGCACGTTATGGCCTCATTAAACATTTCTTTAGAAAAAATGGCACGTAGATGAATAAAGGTTCGCCACCCCTCTCCTAGGACTATGTCAACATGTGTCCGAGTATACGATATCAGACAATTACGATGCGTATTACTCATACCTCGTGCACATTCGGCATTATTTGCGTTTTGTGTAGGCAGGAGAGGTATGGTTTCTGTAGATTAAAATTAAACTTGAGTGTTGTTTCAGCCACTTTTCATCTGACTAAGCCTGGTGTAAATGTTCAATATAGAGACAGCAATTCATAGCTAAAAATTCCTTTTTAATAAGTATATTGCTGAACCCAAATCAAATCACTGTATTTTATTTCTAAATTGTTTATAAATTTTATTCTTAAGCATTATGAATTCTCATAAATAGTTCATTATCACCACAGTCAAAACTCTTATTTTATGTTATTCAAAATAAATGTAATGTCCTATTATTATACAAAATATGCATTCATCACAATATACGAGGAGCGTTCAAATATAAATTATAATTTAATATTTATTCAAAAACAAACACAAGAACTCTAATGTATATCGTGTCATTTTTCTACTCAGTCTCCCTCTCTTTTAATAAACGGGTGCCATCTTTCCGGAAGTGTCTGTATTGCGCGAAAAAAAGTTCTTTTGGCTGCTGTCACACCCATTCCCGAACAATTACGATGACTTCTTCATTACAACGAGGTATTTTTGCCCTAGAAACTCTTTTAAGGGTACAAACAAATAAAAAAACTGACGCATCAAGGTCCGAAATGTATGGTAAATGGGGCAGCATGGTACACTAAGTACACTAAGTATTGCCTTTATCTACTAGAAACTAGAGACTAGACTATAACAAAAAATTCACCACTGAAATTCGAATAATTTATTTTGACACTTTGTTAGATTCCAACAATGATAAAACCAACAGTTTCTGTAGCAACTCCAATATTATTTTAAAATATTTTCCAAAATGCTATCTGGCCAGCATTTTACCCGTGTTTGTATAGGCAATGGAGTTTTAAGATAGGATTACATTTTCTATGCCAGTGGTTCCCAAACTTATTTGGCCTACCGCCCCCTTTTCAGAAAAAAAATTACTCGGCGCCCCCTGGAAATCTACATTCTTTAAGCAAACAAACAGAAAGATATATTCCATTAAAGAAAAAGTAGGGTTTACTTGCCACATTTTCTTTGAGCTACCCTATAATCACACCACCTTTAAATTTACAACTTTTATGTAAACAATTTTTATGTAACTCTCATAGTTTTAGAAATAGCTTCCTTTTTCAACTTTGCCAAACGCAAATAGTGAAAGCGCTCTGAAGAGAAGGCTGAACCAATTAAACATAAACTGTAAATTCTATTCAACAAATTGCAATGGATATAAAAAAAAAGAAGAAAGAGGATGTACGCTAGAAATAGGACAGGTGATAAGGTTCAATTATTTCAGTGCTGAAATGATTAGCGATAATGTCATGTGAATTACGGAAATAATCATGGAAAGCCTTGACAGTAGCAGATTATCCTAAGGCAACCATCTGGTACAACAAACATATGAAGGAAGAGAGTAATGTGGAATGTACAAAGCCATGGTATTATATTTACCTATGCCACTGATACCCAAACAGAGACAAAAGAAACTAAACAAAATGTTACAGGCTAAATGGGTCGTTACAAAACTTCATTAAATGAAGGCAGAGCTAACCCGAATTGCACCACAAATATCCTGTAAGAGGGAGCTGACCTGCCAAGAACTCAGTGGGAGAGGGGTTCGCTGCAAATCGGTACAGTTTAGGGCGAGTTGTTGTCGCCGCGATTGATTATCGTGACAACGACAAAATGGGGGAAAACAGGCGCCAAGTGTTTTGAATTACTTTGCCGAGCCTACCAAACTCGAAACCCACGAGCTGTGGTTTCGCTACGGTGCTGGTGTGAGACGTCCAGTCTGCGTCTTCTGCATCTAACTTTTATGATCCCTTTGCTCTTGGCTGGGCACTGTACAAACACATACACAACACAACAAAAAGAAATGTTACAGCTCAACATACAAACACAAAACAGTCCAGACAAAGTTAAGGTTAACTGGAGCTATTGAAGCTAAAAGTTCCAATTATTGTTAGCATTCATGTATATATCAAATAAAGGGTTTTGTAAACCTAAACTAAGGAATAATAATTTGATTGCAATGCAATGGGGGCCGCCCAATGCTCATAAATTAATTAGAGTAGACCGACCTCGCACAACTAACTTCTTGATCTGACACGTGGCCAGAAATAGCTCTCACCACTCTAAAAACTAGCTCGCGTTAGCCTAGTTTGCGTGTAACGGGTGCGATACGCAAACTACGTCGTTTAAAGTCAACAACGATGCTTCACTGGTTATGGTATATACCCCACAATACAATTAACGACAGTACCTGGTTTGTAATGTCCGGCAAGGCATTGGGTTGAAGACAGCTAGGGGCGTTTTACCTTAAAGATTGCTCCTTCTGAAGGGTGGAACGGAAGCTGGGGAAGAACTGGGCGTAAAATCCTTGCTACGCAAGTGTTAGGGGCGTTCCACAGATGATAACCCAAATCGCCACGCTCCCCACAAAGGTGTTCTGAACTTCTCTCCGGTCGGAATTCACTGAAGTAGCATTTTGAGCAGAACAATTGCACCCTTACGGTAAAGAGAGGGTTAACTGGCACTTAGGGGCATTCCTACCAACTGAAAATGGACGACACGACCCCCGGATAAAAGAGGAAATTTACCAACCAACAATTTCTTATTATGCGATGAGCGTCATGTTCATTCAACCATCAATAAAGGAATTCCCGAGCGACGAAGTGACGCGCGCGTGCGCTACTTAATTTTTTCTCTCAATCTCTGGCTCACAGGAAGGTGCTAGTATTGCGCAATATGATGCAAGGAGTTTCCGCTCGCAGAGCGGTGTAATTCGATGAACAAGTCTGGACCTGCATAAATCTACTGCACGTTGGAAACAAGAAGCCATTAAGGGTGAAACGTCATGAAACCTAGGCGTCGTCCAGCGAGCATAACTTTTAAAGCGGGTAAAATCGCAAGCAGGACCCATCTGTGGGCCGTTTTCAGAAATTTTTAGCCAAATCTGCATAAAGCATGGAGATAGAAATTAGGAATCTTTACACGGCTGCAAACTAAGGCGTGCCTTATTGGAAACTTGTAATTCAGGGGAACGGAGCTCAATAGATGTCGCCAGAAACCCAGGTTTGCATCAAGTGTTATCAAAAAAAGCCCACCTAAGGCGAAAGAGTACTATATTTAACGATTCAAATGCGGGAAAGTGCAAGGGGGGCTCGGAAAGATCTAAAAAATCCAGAAGTATAGAAATGTACATAATAAGAATTGTGGATCTATTATTGGAGGACCATTTAACAAGCAAATAAGTACGCGAAATATGCAATCTTGATATGAGTCACTTAGTAATCCTTTCGTTGGGACGTTAAATTATGATGAGACGTCTCGTGCGGCTTAGCATTTTATATCTTAATTGCCCTTCAGATTCACGAAGCTAAAGTGTTAATATTTGCCAAAACACGATGCTGGCCTGCACTTATAGGGTTCCCGGGGTTCAAACTGACTTAAAATGACATGCATAAGAAAAGCCAATTTGACCACCCGAATAAACAAATACATATTAAATAAATACATCTATAAAATCATAAATAAAATTAGGATGAAACCATAAACATATCATTAACATGCCATTGCTCATGGCTACACGCATTTACAAGCCAACAATAGCAGAACAACTATGCTTGCAATATATATACAATTAAATATAATCACTTCCTGTATCAAGTTACCTTAAAATTGAAGCCTGTTTACTGCTGTATTGAGGATTTTGATCGCCCTGGGTTACGTCATTTCTTGAACGACTCGTTGGAAATTTCCCCCGAACTTTGCGGGGAAGACCCTGTCTTCTAGCTGTGACAACGCTCTGTCGGCTGACCACAAGTAACAATCGGAACATCTCGAAGATCCCGTTGAAGGTGTCTCAATAACGTACTTACTCGGTACAGAATTATAATGACCTGCAGTGTAAACACTGGCTCCTGGAGAGCAAACACTTATATGCAGCAAACTATTTACTGCACGATCTTCAACCTCTTCTTATTTAACTCGTCGCAGGCGAGATTCATTTTAAGTCGCTTTCAAATGCTCGCCTTTGGGCCAAGCTTACTGGTGACTGCCTGCAGTTTTCCGCTAACGTAGTTGAAGTTGCATTTATCACTGAACATAAAAAATTTCGCCTCACACCCTAAACAAGGCCTTGCTCGATAGTTCTCACTCCATTAAGTTACAAAGATTAAATCTAATTTGCAATGAACGAGCATACAAACACAAACTGGCTATATATTGCAGTGACTGGCTGTCTTTATGTTTTATGGGAAAAATGAATAATTTAATTAGGGCATATCGCCACAATGCTCAGGGTATTTTTTTGTGCAAACTTTACCTGTCAGTATTTTAGGCTAATCAAAATGAAATGTATTCGTTACACTTAAAAATGGTTAAGTGCCCCTTTCTATATTTTATCGAATTGCAATAATATTCTGGGCTAGCTCCGGCAAGAACACAAAACTACTCTCTCAGGTTGGGTTCAAATCTGAGTTTTATTTGAAATTTTGTTTAGACTATTTGACTCGGCGTAGCTCATATACGCAATTTTAGTACAACAGCTCTACTAGATTCGGTTACTCATAACCTCACAAACTTTACTACAGAAAGTCGTTAGTGCATTTAGCGTATATTTAAAGATTCGAAAGTGAAATCCTGAAGGAAACGTCAGGTAAATTGAAGCAAACTCCCGCCTAGCAACAACTAATTCGATTTTGTTTCAGTTATGACGTCAAACGAAGCTAGTTGTCTTTTTTTCTTGGCTTCCTATGATGTCCTCAAATTCTTGCAAAAACCGCAATTTCTACGGACGCCATTCAAATTACTCAAACTGGGACGAATTTGGACGCTTGGAAATACGATGGACCTCTTCCACAAGGTGTAATCTAGCAGTTCACTAGCTTTCCCGACTCCCAAACAATCAAAACATGGCAATTCCTACCTTTAAAATCTGCCGATTTTCACCACGGAGATGGTTGCTGGTAACCCCGATGTCCTAACTCGCTTCCCTGGTAGCAAATCTTGTTCAGCATGCTCGTTCACACCTCCTTAGGCCGTTGGAATGGAGAACCCTGGCTTTGGCAGCTCAAGTGGCACGGTGTTTGAAATTCTGAGGTGTCCGCTGCCGCTGTTCAGCCGAAGTCGGTTTGCACAAGTTTATAATTTTATCACTGGGAAACTTTCAATAACGCTTCCACAGATGGCTGGTAATTGTTATAATAAAATGGTATACTTTTTAACTTGGTAAATACTTTTTTATTATGTTAAAACATTAAATTTACTGGAACACAATTTTGCCCCAAGCTAGTTAATTTACATCAATTGTTCTTCTTTTTTGACAAAACAGCATCGCGTTGCTTAGTAACCGCGATCTGTAATTGTTTATAGGAATCAAATTTGATAACATGTGTCTTAAATCTAAAAATTATCTTTATTTCTTATACCTAAAAATTGTTCTTTCTCGTCACATAAACGTTTTTATAATTACTGCTCTGCTATAATCATTTAGTTTTTACGATGCATTGGCATTTGAGTTCAATTTTAAACAAGTCACTGGATTTTCTTCAATTAAGTTGCCCTCCTTCTCTATTTCTCTTTGCAAATCTTATCTTATCTTGCTTCGATTTCCATCTACCTTTCAGATTGCTTGCTTTTCACTGGCCTGTACGTTTATTAATAACTCTACGTTCATATTATGCACATAACCAACTCTTTGTATCATTTAATTTCATTTGGCCCGGCTTCAAATATGCTCAAACCTATCATATTACTTATATTATTTTAGCCATCTTAAATCTTTCTTTTACTCAAACGTCAAATGCAATACCTCTGAAATCTGATTTGCTTATGCTTGCCTTTATTCCTCTAATTATGCTTCTTGCATCTCATTTCCAACGCATTTAATAACTTCAACTACTGTTCAGATTGCAATTAAATAAAATATTTCAACTCTGTGCTTTAATTGATTTTATTAAATGTTTCTCACTGCATACAGAGCTAAATTGCGAGCTTAAAACCATCTCAATATATATATAAGTATAAAAAATAAGCAATTCAAGCGAGGGTGACCAGATACCCGTTTCCACCTGTACAATGTAATTAAATAGGCAAAAATACGCAAAAGAGTGCGATAGGACAGAATAGTAGAAAACAAAAACATCAACACCCTTATGATGGGAGAACAGCTGATTTTATCTTCCACAGAATAGAAGTACATTCATCAAGACTGTTCTAGCGAAAAGTGTAAGAAGAAACGTTATAGACAATACTGCCGACAAGCACTGAACTGTTGCGCAATTTCTAGGTATTGTTATTAATAGGTTATTTAATGTCATTGCAGTATCGACAATTGAATATATAAGTTACCAGCTTCATAGTAGTTGTATCAACAGACATTCACGTACTTGCAAGCTTGATTTTTACAGATTGCTTATTGAAAATGGTGCTAAGCTGTAACGTACTTCAAATGAGTAATTTGGATTGAATATTAAAGAAACACAACTACGACTGGGGTATGTTTGGATCAGTGCTGTGATGGGCCTGTATGTGCTGATTCATGGGGCGGACTGGTTTCCTATGTTAATTCGGATCGTGATTCTGGATATTTTGACAGTTTATTTGTCAGTTTAGGTCTTAACCGTGGTTTTGAGTGGAGCGGTTGTGGTGTGATCAGTTGCAGAGCTAGACGAATTGGATTCAGCAGAGGAGAGTACTAAATTCAATAAAAGGTAAATGCATTCAGGTACATATTAAATAAGAGCTGATAGAAAATAAAGATTAAAGTGAGTTAATTTAATTAAGGGAGTGCTTACTATTTGAGATTGTCGTATGACCAATGAAACGATGAAGTATTTGTGATTGAATTTTTCAAAAATTAGTTTGACGTACCATTTGACAGAAGTTTAGAATTGTCATAATTAAAGGGACATCAAATTTCAGAGTAAGCAATCTAGATAAAAAGTATCCGCTTTGATTTTCACTCAAGTGTATCTACAGGAGCTAGCCGAAATATTTTTTTTATATTCAGAATAAATAAATAGGGGAATTAAATTGATTAAAATTTAATTACAAACATAAAATTATAGGCAAAACAATGTGGAGCCTTAACCTTAACAATACTTTATGGTTATATAATAAAGTTTAATAAAAAATTCGTTGCGACTCAGTGAAAATTCGATGCAAGTTTCGCAAAGTACAAAATTCTCTGTATATTTTTGAAGGAAGTACACTATTCTCGGAAATTTCTCTCACGAATTATTTTTCAAATACAACAAGAACAATGACGGCATTTCATCTGTTTTTGGAAATATTTATTACATTATATTTTTCAGAATATGTGTTCTATATAATGAATTTGTGGTCATATATTTGTGAATAAAAAATATTTTTATATGGAAAATAATGACAGCGTTGAATTATAAAAATAATCCTTTAGATCTTTTCTTATTTTAATTATTTACTTAGATATTTATTTTAAGAGAACTAATCAAACTCATGTCGAATATTTTCACTGTTCCTTGCGTGCTTTCCTTTCTTTTCCCAGTTGGCAATGGCAAAGAACTTACTTCTGATTGCCGTGGACTTCTCATAAAAGGCCAAAATAGTTAGAAGGCGTTTCTGCAGCCGGGAAACGGCCGCCGCTATATTGGCAATTTTAGAATTTGTGTTCTAGATTTAGTAGTTACAAACGATACAGATATATATTATTTTATGGCAAGGTAGGAATTCGCCGACGCTTTACGACCCGTAAGCGGGACACGGTCATTGGCAGTCATTGCAGTACGAGGTTTCAAGGGGAACTCATAAATTTCTAGTTGCATGCGTAGTCTTTCCAGTGACACCGCAAGTACTGCATCCATACCGTGCGAAGATGACCGTGTATGGGAAGATGGTGGAACATCTTCTTGCCGCTTATTAGTGCATGGCGAGGTGAGTGCCAAGTGTATTGTTAATATATCATTATCAGGATATTGTGGTTAGAAAGTAGGATGAGATAAAAAGTTTTGCAAATTCAGCGACTTAAATTGAAAATTAAGGGGCTGCTCGGAAAAAAGTCACTAATGACAGAAGCGCAATTTTAAAACGTTAACTGTTTAAAAAATTGAGCAAAATAGCGCTATTTAATAGTTATGCATATTGAATTCCTTTATTATCCTATATTTCTTTACTAAGCTATTTGCAAGCATTATCCGTAACAGTTCTCTAGGTCTAGATCATGTAGCGTATTTATAAAGCAAATAAGAAGGATATTGTGTCGAGCAGCACGGTTTGGTCATCTAAACATCTTATTTCCTACACTGGTATTGGTAGTTCTTCAGCAAATTGAATTTCCATTAATTAAAAAGAAATAGCTTAGATATTTGATTTATTTTGCATATTAAATTATAATTGATACCAGTTATTTGTCCATTTGTGGTTGGAAGTGTAATTCAAATTAGTTGAAGATAATAATTTTTGAACTAAGTTGTTTCTGTTAGTCAGGCTTTATCTGTAAAGGTAAATATTTTTGGAATAAATAAAGCATACTTTTATTTCTTATATAATAATTGTTGTATAAAAGGATGATTTATGCATAATAATTGGAAGCAGGCACATTTAAGAACTAATTAACCTAAAAATATGACTTCCAAAATGAAAACGTCATGAAGATTGATCAGTAGGAATCTGTCATTTTGATATTTCAAATGTAATTATATCCAACGTTTTGGCGGGAATTATAAAATAACAAGAACAAAATAGAGTGAGTGAAAATAAATTTTAGTAACACCAATTGTGCTAAAGATATAAACATTCAATTTTAAAAATATAAATACTAGTATGCACCAACAAGTATTATAATACCAATAAGAGTGTATATAAAGAAGAAAGTCTGTAAAAAAAGCAATGAAGATGTTAATTGTATATGCGTGAAGCCTACTCAAAAGGGGTAGCTGACTAGTGTATTTGGAAGAATCAGGATATAGCTGGTGCAAAGTCCATTTGCCAACTAATAACAGAGGATATGAGCTCGAAGAAAGTAAATTTCATCAAGTAAGTGTACACAAATTTTAATTAAATAAATACAACAACAACAAAATCAGTAGGTAATAGAATTAAACAGCTAATTTTAACAAGAATATAATTGATTATAATCAAGCAACAGAAAATGAACGCCAGATAAATTCAAATAAAATAACAGTGTTCAGGAAAAGAAACTTTAATAAACGATATAAGATTAAACATTATCGATAACATAATTAAACATAGCTTTTATGTAGACATACGGGATTAATTGCAAAAAATTGAGTTTTATACTAAATTTGAACTTACAATAATATTTAAAGGAATTTATTTAATATTAAAAATACAGATTTATTATTAATAAAGAAGTTTTTATATTGTATATATTCCAACGGAATTCTACAGTATCCCAAAGTTATAAAGAGTCGAAAAATTATTTTTGTTACAATTGCATGCTGGAGCTGTAGACAGGAACGGTAAGAAATAGCATAAACCTGATAAAACCCTGAGAATAATAATTAATTTAAATTGAAATAAAATAAAGTCATGGGACCATAGCAGTATAATAATAATTTTTTAAAGAATGTAACCATGTAAGTAAAATTATAATCGTGGTTCTAAGGAATGCGTGAGATAAAAATGTAAGTGGAATTATTTTGAAAATTAATTAATATCGAATAAGTGTATTATTAGATAGTTTTACATAGAAAGTACAATTTAAATGATGGTGATATTTAAGAAAAAAGATGTAAGAGATCAAATGATATTTATTAAAAGAAAACACTGGGAAACAGAAGAAAGTTGCAAAGGACATTTCAAAGTACGAGTAAGCTGTTTGCTGATATATTTAGGGGACGAGGAATTCGTTTGGTGAGCTGTCGTTGAGAATAACAAAAAGCTATTTGGAAATTAATTAGTGAAGACACTGGGAGTTAACATCTTGGAAGAACGAAAAGGAGTTATTTGTTGACGAATTAGGAATGGGATGCAGTTGTTGAGTGATACATTGGTGAGGATACTGAGGGTTAATATCTTGGAAAAGGACAAGTCAGAGTTATGAACGTATGGCGTTTAGATGGCGGATGGACATCAATGGAAGTGTAGATAACGAATAATTGGTAGAAAAGAGCCGATCTTAAAAGGTGAACCAATTAAGAAGTGATTAATATGAAATAAATAAGAAGTGATGTTTATTGCATATTTGTGATGAAATGTTTCATGAACTGTCATAATTTACTTAGATAGAAAGAACGACATCAACTTGATTTTAAAGTAATATTTAAAGTAAACTAAACTAGTTGCATGTCTCATACTAATAAAAATGATAATCATGTTATTTCAATTTAATGAATTTATCAACGGAATCGAGAAAGAAACAGCTTAATAGTAGAATTTGTAAACCTTATTAAATATTTGCTATAAAAAGAAATCTGTTATAAATGGTTAGAAAAGAATAACTGCTGAGAAATATAATAATAAATCGCATAATAGTTATTTATATATTAAGGGCGTAAAATACGCGTTATTGGCCAGCGGAGTGAATGCTATAGCACGACGTGCGGGGTACTGAAGGTTATAACACAAGGGTCAAAGATGTCGGTTATGCCTGAGGTGCAAACAAAACTTAATATACGATTGAAATTTTAAAAAGGTAGATCCAGATTATATAAAAAGTCGTGAAACGGGAACAGGACAATTCTTATAATTATTTTATGTGAATAGTATTTTGTTAACTAGGTATAGTTTTTGCTAATACGTGTTTGTAAATAATAACTAAAATGACGTCAGCGGGCGGTAAGATCCTTTTTCGCCCACTAAAATGATCTCAGCGGACGATACATTTTTTCTACGCCTGCGGACATCATTTAGGGAACAAGAGCTGCTTTAATCCTGAAAATGAGCTCTAAAAGACGCACGTTCTTGATCTAGCGTACGAGGAGACGTTTTTATATTCCTGGACTAAATACCTTCTTGTTTAGCTACATGTTCTCGATTGAAGTTTTTTAAATCACATATGTATTCGAACATCACCTATCAATTCGCCAAACAGTAGCCTAATTTATACTGCAGTTTTTGGCGTTACACGGCAATCGGGTACTGTAGCTTTAATAAATTAGACCATACTCCTTACAGTCCAGATCCAATTTCCCCTTATTACTTTTTTTATCCTATTTTAAAAAAGACTTCGGAGGAAACAGGTACGGATAACCAACTCACAGCAGCTATAGAGGGCAATTTAAACATAAAATCAAAATATTATTTTTATGAAGGTTTACAGTTGTTAAATGTTCTAATCCTTGCATTCCTAAGCTAAACAACGTTTTTATCCTCAACCGGCCGCAAAGTACTCTATTTCCGCCCGCATGTGCGAGCGCAAAGTAAACCATTCTCGCCCGAGGGCGGAAAAGTAAATTTTTCTGACCATGTTTACGTAGTTTGTACGGAAATGCACCTTGCTTTTATTAGATCCTGGTATTATGATTTTTAATGTTAATAGTTGGAAAATCTTCACGTATAAAAATAAATCGCACCACGTCTTTGCGGTGAGGATAAAATTATGTATATATCTCTGGCGCAAGAGCGATTTCATCCCTTGATGATTTACAGCCCTCCCCTCGGTCGGGCTCCAAACTACCATCGCGGGCTGAAATCGCTTACCTTGAGCCCTTGATATATAAACTACTATTTTTTGGTAAAATACCTGTTTGTTTTCATTCTTAGTCCGGGAATATAAAAACGTTCCTTCGTATATACCTAAAACATATTTTTATAATAAAAGTAAGGTATAGGCTATGTTAAATGCAACAATCGTAGTGTATCTCAGAATTACGTACTAAAAATAACACGTTGCAAAAATTCTAAGTGACTTACACTGGTTAGTTTACAAAGGTCAGTTTCGCGTATGAAATTTGTCAAAAAATCTTATTTTTAGGCATAATATGTTATCGTTGGCACATTATTCTGGTTGCCATAAATTTTTTTATGAAACTATTTTCATCATTAATAAAGTATTTCTGCATGACAGAGAAATGCAGCTTTCTTTGATTAGTTGAAATGCGCTTTGCATATCTGTTGAAATTGATATGAAACGAATAAAAAATATTTGAAACAACATTAATCATGTCAGAGATTCTTCTTCTTTTTCCTCTTCTGGATTGGATCATAAAACTGCCATCTTTTTTAGGTCTGCCAGGGTGTAGTTTTCCTAGAGGTGATATGCATATATTAGTTTGTCCATCCCTTCTATGTGTGTTTTTTTATTAATGATTTTTGTGGATGGTGTTAAACGCTGCTAAACGATATCTCAGATTGTACTTCTATTACAATCTATTTACTGCATTTTGATACCACATTAAAAGGCCGTCGCCAATTGGTCGTCGTCGATTCACCATCGGCGATTCGGCGTAGCTCAAATTCACCGTCTACCAGATTCGCCATCATACCGATTCGCTGTCTCGAAGAGTTGTATTTTTGAAATGCTTAAATAATAAAGAAGTAATCTGTAATTCCATTTTTGACGAATTTTATCTCTGGTTTAGTTTTAATGCTTTTAAAACTGTCATTACTGTCAATTGTTGTTCAAAGAATTTCCGGAGCATATTGTGCTGGACTGGACAATACCTTTCTTTTTCTTTTTTTTTAAACAACGTAATTGCAGTTAGGACATGCTAAAAGATAGCGAGTGTATTACTGATATTTTTTTGTATTTTATTTACATTGAATTGAGGGTAGTATTTTTATTCATTTAAAACTTTATCCGCTGACGGCGAATGTTCTGATGGCAATCTTTCCGACGGCGAATTGTACCTATGGCGAATTCGCGACGACGAATCGGCGACGACGAATCGGCTACAGCTAAGCGGCGACAACGAATTGTTTTAGACACCATTAAATTAGGAGTTGATTCTATAAGATGAACGATCCGATTTGAATTTAAAAAATATATAGCCAAATTTAAATTTAATGTATGCATATAAGTTTTGCAGAAATGATAAGTAAATAAAAAAACGGTTAATTGTAAATATATGTTATATCCCTTACATATATTTAAAATGGAAGATGTTTGCAACTTAATGCAATATATATTAAAAATAACGTTTAGCCTAAATTAGCAGTAATTATTTAAACCTGTTTAATAGTACCTGCTTCAATAACTATATTTCGAATTAATATGTATAGGTAAAGGTTACTGGATATAACTTCGATATTAACCTGTAGTGTGTATGTTTTGTCCAAGCTATTCGTAAAACTCTTGGAAAACCATTATTGAGTTAATGTTACTTTACTTCAAAATATCTTTGAATTGAATTTGGATGTTGGGAGAAAAACAAGTCCTTCCACGAACATCCATGGGGGTCAACGGGGGCCATAAGTTTGACTATCAAAACATTGGAATTACCAAATTCTTTATAATATCTTTCCATATCTTAAATTTTAGGGAATTAAGGAACATCTGATTTGATTGCTGTAAATATGAAAATACATAAACTCATGGTTTTAAAAATTGAATAAATAATAAATGGAACTGAATCAACTAACATTTCTATTACTTTGAAATATTACAATAACAATTACTATAAATATTGTCTGCGTATTCATTGTCTTGACCAATAACTGCTCGTTTTTTGCGAAACATCTTTCTCCTGCTTATCAAAAAGCTCTTCTCTCTATCATCAACGCACGACCATGTTTTGTTATTTTTGTAAAGTGAGTTTCCCCGACAAAGGCTTCAGCTAGATTTGAAACTTTAGCTCAACGATTTGAATGATCAGTAATTATTATGTTCTTATGTTCATTTCGAGAAAAGCCTATATTTTTAAAAGCTACTTAATTGTTATGTAAATTTAAAGGATATAGGCGGTTTATATGCCACGGTAACCGTTGAGTTTAGTTACAGTTATGCGCTTGGTTTGAATTCTTGCATTCCCTCCTTAGATGGTTTTGGTAATTCAGTATCTCCTTATTACTTTACCTGAGACTGGAGATAGATAGATAAGCCAATTAACACCTGAAGTATGTTTTCCCACACTTCAGTCTTGGTATGTACTATGCAAGACAAAAAAACTGGGACAGTTAATGTGGTCTGTTGTGAACGTGACTGCTTTAATATGTATAGTTGCTAGGTATTTCTAACTTAATTTTCAACTTGTTTAAACGTTGCTACGAAACCAAGTTGTTATAATAAATGTAATTGTTTAAATCCCCATTTACGCTAATCAAATAATGCTAAATTCCTAGTTTTTTGTTTTGCATAGTAGGCTAATTGCGCCTTATTGTTTTAGGGCTTCTTTGTATCTACGGATTTTTTATTTTTATTATTTGTTTTTATTGGAGGTATGGGATTTGAGAGCCTGGTCTATGAGTATGGATTTCTAGATTGGAGTTTCTAGTGGCGATTTTGCACTTTTTTGTTATTTTTTACGCTGGATTCAACAGATAAGCCACAACCTTGCATTAATTGAAATAATTTTTGCTGCAACTCTAAATGGTACGATATTTAAAGTTTCCTCTTTATGCAGCATTTACCATTTATTGATGATAAGTTTGGTACTGGGTTAGCCTTAAATACATTTGTTGAAATAGCATAGAGTCAATATTTTTTATGGTAGGAAATTACCAATTATAATATTTGTCTGCATCTATTGGATATAATTATTACGTAATTGCGCCGCATTTATTCTTTTCTTTAAACAGGTTCTAGCTTATCAAAGGGCTTGCATCTAAGATATGTATTTTTGAGATATCAACCTTCAATTTAAGCTGAGATTAATAGATAATCGGAAAATCTTCCAACGTAGATTCGCGACTTGTTAGTCAAATCAAATTGGCCTACGACCGCGTAGGCCGAACGTTTTATCTAGTGTATACAATATAAATATGAATAATATGTTGTACCACCTCAGCATCTCACACATTCGTTTACCCTTCTAGGCATGCTGCGTATAAGGTCATCAAGTGAGTTTTCCGGTAATTCATTCCAGGCAACTTGAAGATGATGTCATACTCTGCAACCGTTCCTGGAGGTTCTGGTAAGGTCGACATCTGTAGCAGTACATATCGTAGCTTCTACAGGAATATCGTTCAATATTAATTAATGCTAATAGATAGGCAACTTTAAGCGCAAGACCAGTAGGAGGGGTTGCCTACCCTTTTTGAAATTTAATTTAGAAGGCCCATGGTTACGTTAATAAAAAGACAATAAATAACAAAAATTATTACTTCCTGTTTAATTGAGAAAGCAAAAGGGCGCTTCTCTATGCAGAAGCGAAGCAAATTGAAAATCCTAGCTTAGAAAGGATACAAGCAGACAATAGTAAGCCTTTATTTAACTCATACAGCATAGTATTAAAACATAATAATTTTTCAGGCAGATAGGATAAATTCCACAAACATTTTCTTTCTGAAAAGGGCAGTTATTATATAACTGGTAGGTAGACGGCAAACTAATACATACAAATCGTAATAGAGGGTTTTCCTTGATTCAGCTCTTAGTGTCACCTCTTTGACCACCAGCTCTTAGGGCTTCCTCTTTGACTACCAGCTCGTCCGTCTTTTTCATTTGACGCCAGTTCTAGTCAGTTGTATATTCGCCATGGAGAAGTGTGTCCATAAGTTACGAGCGATAAGGAAAAGAGAGGACGCAATTAGAAATCTATAACTAGTTAGGAGATCACTCACCAGTCAAGGGCAACTTCTTTGGTTCGATGAGGAGTTCTTCATAGTTAATGTTGGCAGATGGAGAGGTCCAGGTTCAAGGGTTCTCTGCATTAACCGTATGTTAGTACTGAAAGGGTTTAATATCATTAGTTAGATTTAAACCCGCGTCATAGCTTAAATATAATTAAATTAGGGCGTAAGCCTTAAGAATATTCAATAACAGATTAGTTTCAAGTAAAAACAATAGTTACTTACCAGGTGACGTGGCCTGAAGTGAGATTAAATCGTTCTGTGACTGTCAAGTTGGTTTTTGGGTCACTTGTCAAATAATAAGTTTTTTTTCATAAAGGACCTTTCTTATACTACATGGAATGATACCAATTAAACTAAATACCGATCATTAATCGTAATTAAGACCTAGGAAAGAGAAATACGAGGGTATAGAGAGCTCTTTATATTTTCATCTTACGAACCGGAGGTTATTAATTAAATAGGTATAAGAAATCTCCTAGATACTGATAGATTCATTAATCCTAACGTTTTATTAGAACAAATTCTAGCTTGTCAGAGAAGAATAAAACTTGCTAAATAATTATATAATGTGTATTAAAATTAGAAAGGTATAAGCCTCTAATGCATAACAATTGATTTGTGGACTGTTAGAAAGAATATGTAACCTTTGTGAACTTATTGAATTTAAAACTTTTTAAATAAAGTTATGGCGCCCATTTCTTCTGATTAATGAACTTTTACCTTTATATGAAAGTGAAACGAACTAAAAATCCCACAATTGTTAAACCCTGATAAGAAACCGTATCTTGAGCTAGTCGGTGAAGTGTAAGCCTTCAAAGGTATAGTTCCGGAATTTAACAATTACTAATAGGTTGCATTGTATTCGATCATACAGTTCATTAATTGCATAGTAATTAAATCAATATGATAAAAGTAAATTATTTAGCCTCAGATGAATTAGATTGGGAGCTGGTTACTAGAAATATCAATACTGAAAATAGGAATGTAGAGGAAAAAATCTGGTGTGATACACTCACACAACTTCCTTTTACAGTGATCTTATAATTAGTCAAAAATTTCATTTTTAATTTTTAACCATTTGTTAAAAATTTTCAAAAATTACAAATTCTACAAAAACGGTACAAAATCGAGTGTTAGTTGAAGAGACAAATTTTCTCTAGAATTTTAAGGTGAATTCAAAAATGTAATAATATACCGGGTGTTTTATTTAAAATAGGAGTTAATAAAAAAAATAGGAAAAAAAACAAAAGAAACCCACTTTAGAAGTATTCAACTGGAAAATCACCTATCTCACATCAATACACATTAAAAATGTAAAATTTAAAAAAAATCGTTAGAGCCGTTTTTGAAAAAATCGAAAAAAACTGAAAAATCACAAGAGTAAACACCTACTTCCGGTTATGCGATTTTCTTTAAAAGCTTGCTGTCTCATCTACATAGTACACAAAACTTATATATGAAGTTTCAATGCCATACCTCTTTTCGTTTTTGAGATATTCTGTTCACAGACACACAGACACACAGACAGACACACAGACAGACAGACAGACAGACCAATGAAAAAAAATATGTTTTTTGGGATGAGGGGACTCTAAAACGTGAAGATCTGTTGAAAACTCAATTTCGAATTTTTGGGGTGAATCCAATACTTCCTTTATAGTAGTAAAAGGAAGTAAAAAGGAAATTAATAAGAACACAATTGAATATAGAGAAGTGTGATGTGTCCTTAACGTCCCAGACGTCCCAGATGTCCCATATGTCCCTAACGTCCCAGACGTCCCAGATGTCCCATATGTCCCTAATGTCCCAGGCGTCCTAAATGTCCCATATGTCCTTAACGTCCCAGACGTCCTAAACGTCCTAGATGTCCCATATGTCCTTAACGTGACAGACGTCCCAGATGTCCTATATGTCCCTAACGTCCCAGACGTCCCAGACGCCCTAGATGTCCCATATGTCTTTACCGTCCCAGACGTCCCAGACGTCCTAGATTTCCCATATGCCCTTAACGTCCCAGACGTCTCAGATGTCCCATATGTCCCTAGCATCCCAGACGTCCCAGATGTCCCATATGTTCTTAACGTCCCAGACGTTCCAGATGTCCCATATGTCCTTAACGTCCAAGACGTCCCAGATGTCCCATTGGTACCTAACGTCTTAGACGTCCCAGATGTCCCATATGTCCCATATGTACCTAACGTCCCAGACGTTCCAGATGTCCCATATGTCCCATATGTACCTAACGTCCCAGACGTCCCAGATGTCCCATATGTCCCTAGCATCCCAGACGTCCCAGATGTCCCATATGTTCTTAACGTCCCAGACGTTCCAGATGTCACATATGTCCTTAACGTCCAAGACGTCCCAGATGTCCCATTGGTACCTAACGTCTTAGACGTCCCAGATGTCCCATATGTCCCATATGTACCTAACGTCCCAGACGTCCCAGATGTCCCATATGTCCTTAACGTCCAAGACGTCCCAGATGTCCCATTGGTACCTAACGTCTTAGACGTTTCAGATGTCCCATACGTCCCATATGTACCTAACGTCCCAGACGTCCCAGACGTCCCAGATGTCCCATATGTTCTTAACGTCCCAGACGTTACAGATGTCCCATATGTCCTTAACGTCCAAGACGTCCCAGATGTCCCATTGGTAGCTAACGTCTTAGACGTTTCAGATGTCCCATACGTCCCATATGTACCTAACGTCCCAGACGTCCCAGACGTCCCAGATGTCCCATATGTTCTATATGTCCCTAATGTCCCAAGCGTTCCAGATGTCCCATATGTACCATATGTCCGTAATGTCCCAGGCGTCCTTAATGTCCCATATGTCTTTAACGTCCCAGACGTCTCAGACGTTCTAGATGTCCCATATGTCCTTACCGTCCCAGACGTCCCAGATGTCCCATATGTCCCATATATCCCAGGCGTCCTAAATGTCCCATATGTCCTTAACGTCCCAGACGTTCCAGACGTCCTAGATGTCCCATATGTCCTTAACGTCCCAGACGTCCCAGATGTCCCATATGTCCCTAACGTCCCAGCCGTCCCAGATGTCCCATATGTCCCATATGTTCCTAATGTCCCAGGCGTCCTAGATATTCCATATGTCCCTAACGTCCCAGACGTCCTAAATGTCCCTTATGTCCCTAATGTCCCAGGCGTCCTAGATGTCCCATATGTCCCTAACGTCCCAGACGTCCCAAACGTCCTAGATGTCCCATATGTCCTTAACGTCCCAGACGTCCTAGATGTCCCAAATGTCCTTAACGTCCCATACGTCCCAGATGTCCCATATGTCCCATATGTCCCTAATGTCCCAGGCGTCCTAAATGTCCCATATGTCCTTAACGTCCCAGACGTCCCAAACGTCCTAGATGTCCCATATGTCCTTAACGTCCCAGACGTTCCAGATGTCCCATATGTCCCTAACGTGCCAGACGTCCCAGATGTCCCGTATGTCCCTAATGTCCCAGGCCTTACAGATGTCCCATATGTCCCATATGTCCCTAATGTCCCAGGCGTCCTAAATGCCCCATATGTCCCATATGTCCCTAATGTCCCAGGCGTCCTAGATGTCCCATATGTCCCTAATGTCCCAGGCGTCCTAAATGTCCCATATGCCCTTAACGTGCCAGACGTCCCAGATGTCCTATATGTCCCTAACGTCCCAGACGTCCCAGATGTACCATATGTCCCTAATGTCCCAGGCGTCCCAGATGTCCTAGATGTCCCATATGTCCTTAACGTCCCAGACGTCCCAGATGTCCCATATGTCCCTAACGCCCCAGACGTCCCAGATGTCCCATATGTTTCATATGTTTCTAATGTGTCAGCCGTCTTAGGTGTTCCATATGTCCCTAACGTCCCAGACGTCCCAGATGTCCTAGATGTCCCATATGTCCTTAACGTCCCAGCCGTCCCAGATGTCCCATATGTCCCTAACGTCCCAGACGTCCCAGATGTCCCATATGTCCCTAATGTCCCAGGCGTCCTAAATGTCCCATATGTCCTTAACGTCCCAGACGTCCTAAACGTCCTAGATGTCCCATATGTCCTTAACGTGCCAGACGTCCCAGATGTCCTATATGTCCCTAACGTCGCAGACGTCCCATACGCCCTAGATGTCCCATATGTCTTTAACGTCCCAGACGTCCCAGACGTCCTAGATTTCCCATATGCCCTTAACGTCCCAGACGTCTCAGATGTCCCATATGTCCCTAGCATCCCAGGCGTCCCAGATGTCCCATATGTTCTTAACGTCCCAGACGTTCCAGATGTCCCATATGTCCTTAACGTCCAAGACGTCCCAGATGTCCCATTGGTACCTAACGTCTTAGACGTCCCAGATGTCCCATATGTCCCATATGTACCTAACGTCCCAGACGTCCCAGATGTCCCATATGTCCCATATGTACCTAACGTCCCAGACGTCCCAGTTGTCCCATATGTCCCTAGCATCCCAGACGTCCCAGATGTCCCATATGTTCTTAACGTCCCAGACGTTCCAGATGTCCCATATGTCCTTAACGTCCAAGACGTCCCAGATGTCCCATTGGTACCTAACGTCTTAGACGTCCCAGATGTCCCATATGTCCCATATGTACCTAACGTCCCAGACGTCCCAGACGTCCCAGATGTCCCATATGTCCTATATGTCCCTAATGTCCCAAGCGTCCCAGATGTCCTATATGTACCATATGTCCGTAATGTCCCAGGCGTCCTTAATGTCCCATATGTCTTTAACGTTCCAGACGTCTCAGACGTTCTAGATGTTCCATATGTCCTTACCGTCCCAGACGTCCCAGATGTCCCATATGTCCCTAACGTCCCAGACGTCCCAGATCTCCCATATGTTTCATATGTTTCTAATGTGTCAGCCGTCTTAGATGTTCCATATGTCCCTAACGTCCCAGAGGTCCCAGATGTCCTAGATGTCCCATATGTCCTTAACGTCCCAGACGTCCCAGATGCCCCATATGTCCCTAATGTCCCAGGCGTCCCAGATGTCCTAGATGTCCCATATGTCCTTAACGTCCCAGAAGTCCCAGATGTCCCATATGTCCCTAATGTCCCAGACGTCCTAGATGTCCCATATGTCCCTAACGTCCCAGACGTCCCAAACGTGCTAGATGTCCCATATGTCCTTAACGTCCCAGACGTCCTAGATGTCCCATATGTTCTTAACGTCCCATACGTCCCAGATGTCCCAGATGTCCCATATGTCCCTAATGTCCCAGGCGTCCTAAATGTCCCATATGTCCTTAACGTCCCAGACGTCCCAAACGTCCTAGATGTCCCATATGTCCTTAACGTCCCAGACGTTCCAGATGTCCCATATGTCCCTAACGTGCTAGACGTCCCAGATGTCCCGTTTGTCCCTAATGTCCCAGGCCTTACAGATGTCCCATATGTCCCTAATGTCCCAGGCGTCCTAAATGCCCCATATGTCCCATATGTCCCTAATGTCCCAGGCGTCCTAGATGTCCCATATGTCCTTAACGTGCCAGACGTCCCAGATGTCCTATATGTCCCTAACGTCCCAGATGTCCCAGATGTCCCATATGTCCCTAATGTCCCAGGCGTCCCAGATGTCCTAGATGTCCCATATGTCCTTAACGTCCCAGACGTCCCAGATGTCCCATATGTCCCTAACGTCCCAGACGTCCCAGATGTCCCATATGTTTTATATGTTTCTAATGTGTCAGCCGTCTTAGATGTTCCATATGTCCCTAACGTCCCAGACGTCCCATATGTCCTAGATGTCCCATATGTCCTTAACGTCCCAGACGTCCCAGATGTCCCATATGTCCCTAACGTCCCAGACGTCCCAGATGTCCCATATGTCCCTAATGTCCCAGGCGTCCTAAATGTCCCATATGTCCTTAACGTCCCAGACGTCCTAAACGTCCTAGATGTCCCATATGTCCTTAACGTGCCAGACGTCCCAGATGTCCTATATGTCCCTAACGTCCCAGACGTCCCAGACGCCCTAGATGTCCCATATGTCTTTAACGTCCCAGACGTCCCAGACGTCCTAGATTTCCCATATGCCCTTAACGTCCCAGACGTCTCAGATGTCGCATATGTCCCTAGCATCCCAGACGTCCCAGATGTCCCATATGTTCTTAACGTCCCAGACGTTCCAGATGTCCCATATGTCCTTAACGTCCAAGACGTCCCAGATGTCCCATTGGTACCTAACGTCTTAAACGTCCCAGATGTCCCATATGTACCTAACGTCCCAGACGTCCCAGATGTCCCATATGTTCCATATGTACCTAACGTCCCAGACGTCCCAGATGTCCCATATGTCCCTAGCATCCCAGACGTCCCAGATGTCCCATATGTTCTTAACGTCCCAGACGTTCCAGATTTCCCATATGTCCTTAACGTCCAAGACGTCCCAGATGTCCCATTGGTACCTAACGTCTTAGACGTCCCAGATGTCCCATATGTCCCATGTGTACCTAACGTCCCAGACGTCCCAGATGTCCCATATGTCCCTAGCATCCCAGACGTTCCAGATGTTCCATATGTTCTTAACGTCCCAGACGTTCCAGATGTCCCATATGTCCTTAACGTCCAAGACGTCCCAGATGTCCCATTGGTACCTAACGTCTTAGACGTCCCAGATGTCCCATATGTCCCATATGTACCTAACGTCCCAGACGTCCCAGACGTCCCAGATGTCCCATATGTCCTATATGTTACTAATGTCCCAAGCGTCCCAGATGTCCCATATGTACCATATGTCCGTAATGTCCCAGGCGTCCTTAATGTCCCATATGTCTTTAACGTCCCAGACGTCTCAGACGTTCTAGATGTCCCATATGTCCTTACCGTCCCAGACGTCCCAGATGTCCCATATGTCCCATATATCCCAGGCGTCCTAAATGTCCCATATGTCCTTAACGTCCCAGACGTCCCAGACGTCCTAGATGACCCATATGTCCTTAACGTCCCAGACGTCCCAGATGTCCCATATGTCCCTAACGTCCCAGCCGTCCCAGATGTCCCATATGTCCCATATGTTCCTAATGTCCCAGGCGTCCTAAATATTCCATATGTCCCTAACGTCCCAGACGTCCTAAATGTCCCTTATGTCCCTAATGTCCCAGACGTCCTAGATGTCCCATATGTCTCTAACTTCCCAGACGTCCCAAACTTCCTAGATGTCCCATATGTCCTTAACGTCCCAGACGTCCTAGATGTCTCATATGTCCTTAACGTCCCATACGTCCCAGATGTCCCATATGTCCCTAATGTCCCAGGCGTCCCAGATGTCCTAGATGTCCCATATGTCCTTAACGTCCCAGACGTCCCAGATGTCCCATATGTCCCTAACGTCCCAGACGTCCCAGATGTCCCATATGTTTCATATGTTTCTAATGTGTCAGCCGTCTTAGGTGTTCCATATGTCCCTAACGTCCCAGACGTCCCAGATGTCCTAGATGTCCCATATGTCCTTAACGTCCCAGCCGTCCCAGATGTCCCATATGTCCCTAACGTCCCAGACGTCCCAGATGTCCCATATGTCCCTAATGTCCCAGGCGTCCTAAATGTCCCATATGTCCTTAACGTCCCAGACTTCCTAAACGTCCTAGATGTCCCATATGTCCTTAACGTGCCAGACGTCCCAGATGTCCTATATGTCCCTAACGTCGCAGACGTCCCATACGCCCTAGATGTCCCATATGTCTTTAACGTCCCAGACGTCCCAGACGTCCTAGATTTCCCATATGCCCTTAACGTCCCAGACGTCTCAGATGTCCCATATGTCCCTAGCATCCCAGACGTCCCAGATGTCCCATATGTTCTTAACGTCCCAGACGTTCCAGATGTCCCATATGTCCTTAACGTCCAAGACGTCCCAGATGTCCCATTGGTACCTAACGTCTTAGACGTCCCAGATGTCCCATATGTCCCATATGTACCTAACGTCCCAGACGTCCCAGATGTCCCATATGTCCCATATGTACCTAACGTCCCAGACGTCCCAGTTGTCCCATATGTCCCTAGCATCCCAGACGTCCCAGATGTCCCATATGTTCTTAACGTCCCAGACGTTCCAGATGTCCCATTTGTCCTTAACGTCCAAGACGTCCCAGATGTCCCATTGGTACCTAACGTCTTAGACGTCCCAGATGTCCCATATGTCCCATATGTACCTAACGTCCCAGACGTCCCAGACGTCCCAGATGTCCCATATGTCCTATATGTCCCTAATGTCCCAAGCGTCCCAGATGTCCTATATGTACCATATGTCCGTAATGTCCCAGGCGTCCTTAATGTCCCATATGTCTTTAACGTTCCAGACGTCTCAGACGTTCTAGATGTTCCATATGTCCTTACCGTCCCAGACGTCCCAGATGTCCCATATGTCCCTAACGTCCCAGACGTCCCAGATCTCCCATATGTTTCATATGTTTCTAATGTGTCAGCCGTCTTAGATGTTCCATATGTCCCTAACGTCCCAGAGGTCCCAGATGTCCTAGATGTCCCATATGTCCTTAACGTCCCAGACGTCCCAGATGCCCCATATGTCCCTAATGTCCCAGGCGTCCCAGATGTCCTAGATGTCCCATATGTCCTTAACGTCCCAGAAGTCCCAGATGTCCCATATGTCCCTAATGTCCCAGACGTCCTAGATGTCCCATATGTCCCTAACGTCCCAGACGTCCCAAACGTGCTAGATGTCCCATATGTCCTTAACGTCCCAGACGTCCTAGATGTCCCATATGTCCTTAACGTCCCATACGTCCCAGATGTCCCATATGTCCCATATGTCCCTAATGTCCCAGGCGTCCTAAATGTCCCATATGTCCTTAACGTCCCAGACGTCCCAAACGTCCTAGATGTCCCATATGTCCTTAACGTCCCAGACGTTCCAGATGTCCCATATGTCCCTAACGTGCTAGACGTCCCAGATGTCCCGTTTGTCCCTAATCTCCCAGGCCTTACAGATGTCCCATATGTCCCTAATGTCCCAGGCGTCCTAAATGCCCCATATGTCCCATATGTCCCTAATGTCCCAGGCGTCCTAGATGTCCCATATGTCCTTAACGTGCCAGACGTCCCAGATGTCCTATATGTCCCTAACGTCCCAGATGTCCCAGATGTCCCATATGTCCCTAATGTCCCAGGCGTCCCAGATGTCCTAGATGTCCCATATGTCCTTAACGTCCCAGACGTCCCAGATGTCCCATATGTCCCTAACGTCCCAGACGTCCCAGATGTCCCATATGTTTTATATGTTTCTAATGTGTCAGCCGTCTTAGATGTTCCATATGTCCCTAACGTCCCAGACGTCCCAGATGTCCTAGATGTCCCATATGTCCTTAACGTCCCAGACGTCCCAGATGTCCCATATGTCCCTAACGTCCCAGACGTCCCAGATGTCCCATATGTCCCTAATGTCCCAGGCGTCCTAAATGTCCCATATGTCCTTAACGTCCCAGACGTCCTAAACGTCCTAGATGTCCCATATGTCCTTAACGTGCCAGACGTCCCAGATGTCCTATATGTCCCTAACGTCCCAGACGTCCCAGACGCCCTAGATGTCCCATATGTCTTTAACGTCCCAGACGTCCCAGACGTCCTAGATTTCCCATATGCCCTTAACGTCCCAGACGTCTCAGATGTCGCATATGTCCCTAGCATCCCAGACGTCCCAGATGTCCCATATGTTCTTAACGTCCCAGACGTTCCAGATGTCCCATATGTCCTTAACGTCCAAGACGTCCCAGATGTCCCATTGGTACCTAACGTCTTAAACGTCCCAGATGTCCCATATGTCCCATATGTACCCAACGTCCCAGACGTCCCAGATGTCCCATATGTTCCATATGTACCCAACGTCCCAGACGTCCCAGATGTCCCATATGTTCCTAGCATCCCAGACGTCCCAGATGTCCCATATGTTCTTAACGTCCCAGACGTTCCAGATTTCCCATATGTCCTTAACGTCCAAGACGTCCCAGATGTCCCATTGGTACCTAACGTCTTAGACGTCCCAGATGTCCCATATGTCCCATGTGTACCTAACGTCCCAGACGTCCCAGATGTCCCATATGTCCCTAGCATCCCAGACGTTCCAGATGTTCCATATGTTCTTAACGTCCCAGACGTTCCAGATGTCCCATATGTCCTTAACGTCCAAGACGTCCCAGATGTCCCATTGGTACCTAACGTCTTAGACGTCCCAGATGTCCCATATGTCCCATATGTACCTAACGTCCCAGACGTCCCAGACGTCCCAGATGTCCCATATGTCCTATATGTTACTAATGTCCCAAGCGTCCCAGATGTCCCATATGTACCATATGTCCGTAATGTCCCAGGCGTCCTTAATGTCCCATATGTCTTTAACGTCCCAGACGTCTCAGACGTTCTAGATGTCCCATATGTCCTTACCGTCCCAGACGTCCCAGATGTCCCATATGTCCCATATATCCCAGGCGTCCTAAATGTCCCATATGTCCTTAACGTCCCAGACGTCCCAGACGTCCTAGATGACCCATATGTCCTTAACGTCCCAGACGTCCCAGATGTCCCATATGTCCCTAACGTCCCAGCCGTCCCAGATGTCCCATATGTCCCATATGTTCCTAATGTCCCAGGCGTCCTAGATATTCCATATGTCCCTAACGTCCCAGACGTCCTAAATGTCCCTTATGTCCCTAATGTCCCAGACGTCCTAGATGTCCCATATGTCTCTAACTTCCCAGACGTCCCAAACTTCCTAGATGTCCCATATGTCCTTAACGTCCCAGACGTCCTAGATGTCTCATATGTCCTTAACGTCCCATACGTCCCAGATGTCCCATATGTCCCATATGTCCCTAATGTCCCAGGCGTCCTAAATGTTCCATATGTCCTTAACGTCCCAGACGTCCCAAACGTCCTAGATGTCCCATATGTCCTTAACGTCCCAGACGTTCCAGATGTCCCATATGTCCCTAACGTGCCAGACGTCCCAGATGTCCCATATGTCCCATATGTACCTAACGTCCCAGACGTCCCAGACGTCCCAGATGTCCCATATGTCCTATATGTTACTAATGTCTCAAGCGTCCCAGATGTCCCATATGTACCATATGTCCGTAATGTCCCATTCGTCCTTAATGTCCCATATGTCTTTAGCGTCCCAGACGTCTCAGACGTTCTAGATGTCCCATATGTCCTTACCGTCCCAGACGTCCCAGATGTCCCATATATCCCAGGCGTCCTAAATGTCTCATATGTCCTTAACGTCCCAGACATCCCAGACGTCCTAGATGTCCCATATGTCCTTAACGTCCCAGACGTCCCAGATGTCCCATATGTCCCTAACGTCCCAGCCGTCCCAGATGTCCCATATGTCCCATATGTTCCTAATGTCCCAGGCGTCCTAGATATTCCATATGTCCCTAACGTCCCAGACGTCCTAAATGTCCCTTATGTTCCTAATGTCCCAGGCGTCCTAGATATTCCATATGTCCCTAACGTCCCAGACGTCCTAAATGTCCCTTATGTCCCTAATGTCCCAGACGTCCTAGATGTCCCATATGTCCTTAACGTCCCATACGTCCCAGATGTCCCATATGTCCCATATGTCCCTAATGTCCCAGGCGTCCTAAATGTCCCATATGTCCTTAACGTCCCAGACGTCCCAAACGTCCTAGATGTCCCATATGTCCTTAACGTCCCATACGTCCCAGATGTCCCATATGTCCCATATGTCCCTAATGTCCCAGGCGTCCTAAATGTCCCATATGTCCTTAACGTCCCAGACGTCCTAAACGTCCTAGATGTCCCATATGTCCTTAACGTGCCAGACGTCCCAGATGTCCTATATGTCCCTAACGTCCCAGACGTCCCAGATGTCCCATATGTCCCTAATGTCTCAAGCGTCCCAGATGTCCTAGATGTCCCATATGTCCTTAACGTCCCAGACGTCCCAGATGTCCCATATGTCCCTAACGTCCCAGACGTCCCAGATGTCCCATATGTTTCATATGTTTCTAATGTGTCAGCCGTCTTAGATGTTCCATATGTTCCTAACGTCCCAGACGTCCCAGATGTCCTAGATGTCCCATATGTCCTTAACGTCCCAGACGTCCCAGATGTCCCATATGTCCCTAACGTCCCAGACGTCCCAGATGTCCCATATGTCCCTAATGTCCCAGGCGTCCTAAATGTCCCATATGTCCTTAACGTCCCAGACGTCCTAAACGTCCTAGATGTCCCATATGTCCTTAACGTGCCAGACGTCCCATATGTCCTATATGTCCCTAACGTCCCAGACGTCCCAGACGCCCTAGATGTCCCATATGTCTTTAACGTCCCAGACGTCCCAGACGTACTAGATTTCCCATATGCCCTTAACGTCCCAGACGTCTCAGATGTCCCATATGTCCCTAGCATCCCAGACGTCCCAGATGTCCCATATGTTCTTAACGTCCCAGACGTTCCAGATGTCCCATATGTCTTTAACGTCCAAGACGTCCCAGATGTCCCATTGGTACCTAACGTCTTAGACGTCCCAGATGTCCCATATGTCCCATATGTACCTAACGTTCCAGACGTCCCAGATGTCCCATATGTCCCATATGTACCTAACGTCCCAGACGTCCCAGATGTCCCATATGTCCCTAGCATCCCAGACGTCCCAGATGTCCCATTGGTACCTAACTTCTTAGACGTCCCAGATGTCCCATATGTCCCCTATGTACCTAACGTTCCAGACGTCCCAGATGTCCCATATGTCCCATATGTACCTAACGTCCCAGACGTCCCAGATGTCCCATATGTCCCTAGCATCCCAGACGTCCCAGATGTCCCATATGTTCTTAACGTCCCAGACGTTCCAGATGTCCCATATGTCCTTAACGTCCAAGACGTCCCAGATGTCCCATTGGTACCTAACTTCTTAGACGTCCCAGATGTCCCATATGTCCCATATGTACCTAACGTCCCAGACGTCCCAGATGTCCCATATGTCCCTAGCATCCCAGACGTCCCAGATGTCCCATATGTTTCATATGTTTCTAATGTGTCAGCCGTCTTAGATGTTCCATATGTCCCTAACGTCCCAGACGTCCCAGATGTCCTAGATGTCCCATATGTCTTTAACGTCCCAGACGTCCCAGACGTCCTAGATTTCCCATATGCCCTTAACGTCCCAGACGTCTCAGATGTCCCATATGTCCCTAGCATCCCAGACGTCCCAGATGTCCCATATGTTCTTAACGTCCCAGACGTTCCAGATGTCCCATATGTCCTTAACGTCCAAGACGTCCCAGATGTCCCATTGGTACCTAACGTCTTAGACGTCCCAGACGTCCCAGATGTCCCATATGTTCTTAACGTCCCAGACGTTCCAGATGTCCCATATGTCCTTAACGTCCAAGACGTCCCAGATGTCCCATTGGTACCTAACGTCTTAGACGTCCCAGATGTCCCATATGTCCTATATGTCCCTAATGTCCCAAGCGTCCCAGATGTCCCATATGTACCATATGTCCGTAATGTCCCAGGCGTCCTTGTAGCAGTACATATCGTAGCTTCTACAGGAATATCGTTCAATATTAATTAATCCTAATAGATAGGCAACTTTAAGCGCAAGACCAGTAGGAGGGGTTGCCTACCCTTTTCGAAATTTAATTTAGAAGGCCCATGGTTACGTTAATAAAAGAACAATAAATAACAAAAATTATTACTTCCTGTTTAATTGAGAAAGCAAAAGGACGCTTCTCTATGCAGAAGCGAAGCAAATTGAAAATATATATATATAAACGGTATTCTACGGCTGAAGCCGTCTTCCCGTGCCAATCCTCCAACGGTTTCGATCATACGCATCTTCAGATAATCCTTTTGCCTCCATCGCCGCTCGTATTCCCTCGTTCCAAGACCTGCGAGGTCGGCCTCTTCTTCTCTTGCCCGGTGGAACCCATCTCCACATTCTCTTCGGCCATCTAGTTTCCTTCATTCTCAGGAGGTGACCAAACCATTTTAATCCTTTTCTTTCTATTTTGTCTACAACGGTGTCTTCTGCTTTTGCATATCTTCTTATGTCTTCGTTCCTCACATGGTCACGGCGAGATAGTCCAGCGCTTCTTCGGAGATAATCCATTTCTATTGCATTTATTTTCTTTCGGTATTCGGCATTTAGTGTCCATACCTCCGCTCCGTAGCATAACACCGATTCAACAAGAGATTGCCCAATATGTTTTTTGGTGTTCATAGATATATGCTTATCCCACCACACCGAGTTTAGACAACCTATAACTTTCCTGCTTTGTTCGATTCGATTTTTTAGTTCTACATTATCTGCGTATCCATCATTTGTTACTATAGTTCCAAGATATTTAAATTGGTCAACTTGTTTGATTTCTATATTATCTTTTATTAGTAGCGTAAACCTAGCGCTAGAATTTACTACTAAGTATTCAGTTTTCTTGATGTTAATTTTTAATCCCCAGGTTTCATAGGTTCTGTACAGTCTTTGGAGCATAAATTCGAGATCATATGAGTCTTGAGCAATTATAACCTGATCATCTGCAAAGTTCAAATTAAATAAACATTCATCATTGATTGGAATTCCCATTCTTTGTACATGTCTTTTCCAGTCTTGCAGAGTTGCTTCCAGGTAAATGTTAAATAGTAGTGGTGATAAACTACACCCTTGACGAAGCCCTTTCGATGGTTTTATCTCCTTGGATAGCTTTCCATTCATGAGCACTTTTGCGACATTATCAGTATAAATGGTTTTGATGATTTTAGTAAGATCCGGATCGACATTATATTTTTCTAAAACCTGCCATAATATATTCCGAGGTACTGAATCATAAGCCTTTTCCAGGTCTATGAATCCTAAATGTGTTTCTTCCTGTCTTTCTTTCCGTTTTTCTGTTAATTGCTGTAATATAAATATATTGTCTACACAGGATCTACCAGTCATAAAACCACTTTGTTCTTCACTTATTTTCTCGTTCACATTTATTCTCAATTTATTGTTTATAACCTTTCCAAAAAGCCTACTTATAGTGCTATTTATGCTGAGACCTCTATAGTTTTGCTTGTCTTTCCTGTCACCTTTTTTATACAGTGATATTATGTATGAAAGTTTCCACTCATCTGGTGTTTTGTTTTGTTTGATGCAGTTGTTCATAAGGGCACATAATCGTCGTCTTAGTTCATCTCCTCCATGTTTTATTAATTCTATCTTTATACCTCCCGGTCCTGTTGCTCTTCCACCTTTTGATGTTGTAATAGCATATTTTAATTCGTTGTCTAAAATTTCCAATGTGCTCATTTGTGTTATATTCCCATTATCTATGTCATTTATTTTAAATGTATCTCTATCTTCCGTTAGTAGCTTTTCATAATGTTCTGCCCATTCTGTTAAACTGGTTTCTGTGATATTTTTGTTAGTATTATTTGTTTTCATGTTTTTTAAGCATCTCCACACTTCAGTTGATCTAGCTCCACCCACTAAGCTGTCTATTTGTTGACATTGTCTCTCCCAAGTTTTGTTCTTTTCTTCTCGAACTTTATTTGTTACTACAGCACATTTTGCTTTATACGTGTTCCAATTTTCGGGACTGCGGTTTGCTTGCCATTTGATGTATGCTTCTCGTTTCTGTAGTACAATATCTTCTAGTTCATCGTTCCACCATGGTTGTTGGGGTTTTTTATAATTAGTTTCTGTGCTTAGTGCTTCCTTTGCTGCTTGGTGAATCGCTTCCGTTATATTTTTGTGATCTATTTCCACATCGTCGTGTATTTCTGTCTTTTGTAAGTGGCCTTTCAATCTGCGTTCATACAAATTCCTTATGCTGTCGTGATATAACAGCTGAATTTTATATTTAGGTGGTGGTTTGGCTTTCTCCATTGTTTCGTCTTTACTCATTTGTGTGTTATTTTGACTGTTAAATAAAATTAAGATTTTGGCTATCACTAAATAGTGATCTGATCTGCAGTTTGGGCCTCTTTTAACTCGTGTATCTAATACTTTAAATAGTCCTGTTTGCTTGGTAATAATATAATCAATTACTGACTTTTGATTTAATGACGGCCTTTCCCAGGTATATTGGTGGATTGCCTTATGTTTGAAAAATGTATTCTGGATCTTAAGTTCATATTGCTTGCAGATATTTACTAGCCTTTCACCATTGTCGTCCATCCTTGCATCTCCATATTGACCTACCACTTCATCGTTTTTTCTAATTCCCACTTTGGCATTTAAGTCACCAGCTAGTATAAGATGCTGCCGTCTTTTGATTTTGCTTAACTCATCACTGAGTATGTCGTAGAAACGAGTTTTGGTCGCATCGTTTGCGTCTTCCGTTGGGGCATAAACACATAGTATCACTGCTTCTATGGTTCGTACTTTAATTGTAACCTTTAGGCATCTTTCAGTGATATATTGGATATCTAATATTCTCCTGCTTAATGGTTTTCGTATTAGGACCGAGACTCCTGCACGCGCCCTTTCGGATTTGGATACCCCTGACCATATATGCACATAACTATCCAGGTCTTGTTGTCCCTGTCCTTTCTTTTTGGTTTCAGTGAGGCATAACACATCTATATGTAATTGTTTGATTTCCGATAGTATTTCTGGCAATTTGTTTGTCACACTCCTTACATTCCATGTACCTACAATCATAGTCCGTTCCCGTTGCTTAATTCGTCGTAATTTTTTCCAGTCCGTATTCCGAGGCATGGTATTTGGCTTTTTTGCAATTCATTAATAAATTAATGGTTTTCCGAGTAACGGAGAGCAGGTCCGTCGCCTCAACCCCCAACCTGGAGGACCAGGTATTTTTCTTTCAGGGTTTCCGTCCCTTAGATAGATAGTTATCCCTAACTTTGGAGATCTATCTTCCCCTTTTTGTGGTTCCTCCGCCTCATAATCCGTTAGGGCAGTACACCCTCATCCGCAGTTTGAGCCGTTGACCGATTTTCACTCGTAACCCTGAGATGGGAAGTTGAAAATCCTAGCTTAGAAAGGATACAAGCAGACAATAGTAAGCCTTTATTTAACTCATACAGCATAGTATTAAAACATAATAATTTTTCAGGCAGATAGGATAAATTCCACAAACATTTTCTTTCTGAAAAGGGCAGTTATTATATAACTGGTAGGTAGACGGCAAACTAATACATACAAATCGTAATAGAGGGTTTTCCTTGATTCAGCTCTTAGTGTCACCTCTTTGACCACCAGCTCTTAGGGCTTCCTCTTTGACTACCAGCTCGTCGGTCTTTTTCATTTGACGCCAGTTCTGGTCAGTTGTATATTCGCCATGGAGAAGTGTGTCGATAAGTTACGAGCGATAAGGAAAAGAGAGGACGCAATTAGAAATCTATAACCAGTTAGGAGATCACTCACCAGTCAAGGGCAACTTCTTTGGTTCGATGAGGAGTTCTTCATAGTTAATGTTGGCAGATGGAGAGGTCCAGGTTCAAGGGTTCTCTGCATTAACCGTATGTTAGTCCTGAAAGGGTTTAATATCGTTAGTTAGACTTAAACCCGCGTCATAGCTTAAATATAATTAAATTAGGGCGTAAGCCTTAAGAATATTCAATAACAGATTAGTTTCAAGTAAAAACAATAGTTACTTACCAGGTGATGTGGCCTGAAGTGAGATTAAATCGTTCTGTGACTGTCAAGTTGGTTTTTGGGTCACTTGTCAAATAATAAGTTTTTTTTTCATAAAGGACCTTTCTTATACTACATGGAATGATACCAATTAAACTAAATACCGATCATTAATCGTAATTAAGACCTAGGAAAGAGAAATACGAGGGTATAGAGAGCTCTTTATATTTTCATCTTACGAACCGGAGGTTATTAATTAAATAGGTATAAGAAATCTCCTAGATACTGATAGATTCATTAATCCTAACGTTTTATTAGAACAAATTCTAACTTGTCAGAGAAGAATAAAACTTGCTAAACAATTACATAATGTGTATTAAAATTAGAAATGTATAAGCCTCTAATGCATAACAATTGATTTGTGGACTGTTAGAAAGATTACGTAACCTTTGTAAACTTATTGAATTTAAAACTTTTTAAATAAAGTTATGGCGCCCATTTCTTCTGATTAATGAACTTTTACCTTTATATGAAAGTGAAACGAACTAAAAATCCCACAATTGTTAAACCCTGATAAGAAACCGTATCTTGAGCTAGTCGGTGAAGTGTAAGCCTTCAAAGGTAAGTAAGGATGAGGGGTACACGAAGTGACGACGCAACGTGGAGGCTCGAGTAAAAGGGACCATTTCAATTAAAAGAAAATTTAACGCTTCACTATCATAAAAGGTATAGTTCCGGAATTTAACAATTACTAATAGGTTGCATTGTATTCGATCATACAGTTCATTAATTGCATAGTAATTAAATCAATATGATAAAAGTAAATTATTTAGCCTCAGATGAATTAGATTGGGAGTTGGTTACTAGAAATATCAATACTGAAAATAGGAATGTGGAGGAAAAAAGGAAATTATTAAGAACACAATTGAATATAGAGAAGTGTGATGTATCTAAAAGTTCCACATATTTACCAGTTGCTTTGGAGGTTTCTCAAGAAATAGATTTTTGCAGTAACAGAATAAAATATCTTAGAACATTAGTGCAGAACTTTGAAGATAAACCGTTATCAGCTACTTATGATAGATTAACTACCAAACTACAACATTTATATCGTAGGTTAGAATATATCGCGACTTCAGTAGATGATCAAGTTAAAACTAAATGGACTCACCTCAAAGATCAATGGTTAGAATTATCAGTAACAATTTCAGAAGTAGCTGAGGATGATGCTATGCGATTCAATGATTTGGTAGCAGTGTTGGATCATTCAGGACAACCTAATCGAAGTGATGTTAAAATAGAACTGCCAGTAGGAAGTACAGATCCGTTACCTAACATTAGTTATGAGTTACCAACAGAAACAATTAATCAACCATCTCATAGTTCACCTAACATTAATAGTCGAAAGGTAGAATTTGATATCTCGGAACCAATGAATCAATACACAGAGAGAATGAAAAATTTAAATATATCACAAGCTCCGTCATACAATTATCAAACAGGTTTTGTAATGAATTCAGTTAGTGTATCCAAGTGGAATATTAAGTTCTCAGGTAATACAGCTAGTCAAGGTGTTAACTCATTCTTAGAACGAGTAGAAGAACTAAGAGTGGCCAGAAATTTGTCATATGAACAGTTATTCTTAGAAGCAATAGATTTGTTTGAGGATCAAGCACTAATTTGGTTCAGGTCAATTAGAAGTAAGATAGGGAGTTGGAAAGAAATAGTAGAATTACTAAAAAGACATTATTTACCTAGTGATTACGATGAAGCATTATGGGATGAAATTCGATCTCGAGTACAAGGTGTAGATGAACGTCCTCACATCTTCATAGCGGTTATGATAAATTTGTTCAATAGATTAAACTCAGTTCCCAGTGAAGATATTCAGTTAAAATATATTAGGAAAAACTTGCAACCTTATTATAGTAGTCACCTTACGTTAACCCAAGTCATTAGCATAAATTCACTTATTGATTACTGTCGAGATTTAGAAGAGACGAAAGAAAGAAATAAAAAATTTAGACCAAATTTTTCCTTAGTTAAAACACCTTTAGAACCTGACTTAGCATATAAAGTACAAGCTCAAGTAAAACGTCAAATTCATTCCTCTACTATTGGTTACAAGTTGTCAAATAAGTTAACCAATGCTGATAAGAGAGAAGTATCATCTAGAAAGTTTATAAGAAATTTTACGAATGTAACTTGTTGGAATTATAATGAAAAAGGTCACACCTATCATAAATGCAATAAAGAACGTACCTTCTTCTGCTACATTTGTGGGAATCCCAATGTTAATTCTAATAATTGCGATAAATGTAAAGGTCAATTTCGAAAAAAACGAACAGAGACAAGCATCGTCCGCAGTCCGCGAAGCTTAAGTCCAACAATTCTAAGGGCTGAAAAATTGAAATGGAATGAATGGTTAAAAAAAGTCTCACAATTTTGTAAAAGTTCTCAAGCTAATTATACGTTTTCACATAATCATAAAGATAATCGTCCTTTTATTAAGGTTAAAATTAAAAACATGTCATTGTTAGCTCTTTTAGATACTGGTGCTAATCAAACTATAATAGGCAGGCAGGGTTTATTTTTGATTAATCAGCTTAAATTACCTTTAACCAAGCCTGGAATACAGATGAACTTGCAAACAGCTGATGGAAATTACCAATCTATTATGGGAATAGTAGAATTACCGATAACTATAGAAGGAATAACTAGAATTGTTAGTTGTTTAGTTTCCAATACTATTTCGGCTTCTCTTACTCTTGGAGTTGATAGTTGCTATGTGTTTAATTTGAATATTACAGATTTTCGGTCAGGTCAATTTCAAGTTTCGGGCATGAATAGTTTAAATAAAGTCATTTTAGCAAGGGAAGATCTATCTCCAGAACAGATCCGTGGTTTGGAAGTAGTTATAGATAAATTTCAAGAAATTAGTGGTCCTAAGCTTGGTAGTACAAATATGGTAGTTCATCGCATTGATACCGGTGATGCTAAACCCATTAAACAAAGATATTATCCAATGTCACCTCTTATGCTAGAAGCAGTAAATAAAGAAATTGATGAAATGTTAAAGTTAGAGGTAATTCAAAAATCTTTTTCGCCATGGAATTCTCCTATTGTCATGGTTAAGAAAAAAGATGGTTCATTAAGATTTTGTTTTGATGGTCGTCAATTGAATAAGGTTACTAAGAGAGATGCATACCCTTTACCTTATGTTAATGGTATTCTCGATAGATTACAAGATGCTAGGTTTTTAAGTTCAATTGATCTTCAGAAAGCATTTTGGCAAGTACCACTTTCCCCAAATAGTTGTGAAAAAACTGCTTTTACGGTTCCTGGTAGAGGATTATTTGAATTTAAAGTTCTCTCTTTCGGTCTTAATAACAGCGCTCAAACTTTACAGAGACTAATGGATAATATTTTTGGTCCAGAATTGAATAATGTATTTGTTTATATGGACGACGTCATAATTATTTCTAAGACATTTTCAGAACATTTAAACACGTTAGAACAGGTTTTCAATCGATTAAAGAATGCGGGACTTACTATCAATATTGAAAAATGTGAATTTTGTAGACCTTCATTGACATATCTGGGTTTCCTAATTGATGGAGATGGTTTGCGAACAGATCCGTCCAAAGTGGAAGCAATAGTTTCTTTTCCTACTCCAAAGAATTCCACAGAAGTAAAAAGATTTTTGGGAATGGCTAGCTGGTATAGGAGATTTGTTCCAAATTTTTCAACATTAGCTTCTCCTATGTTAGATTTAATTAAAGGCCATCATAAAAAGAAATCTATTAGATGGAATGAGCGAGCCGAGTCTTCTTTTCAAGAACTTAAGAAATTATTAACTTCTTCTCCCATATTGAGTAGTCCAGATTTCAATAAAATGTTTATTATACAATGTGATGCCAGTGACGTAGGTGTAGGCGCGGTTTTACTACAAGGTGAAGGGTCAGAAGAAAGAGTTATTGCCTATGCCAGTCGGTCTTTGACTAGTGCAGAACGTAATTATTCGGTAACTGAAAAAGAGTGTTTAGCATGTTTATTTGGTATAGAAAAATACCGTCCTTATATTGAACTTACTCATTTCAAAATTGTTACTGATCACCATGCTCTTTTATGGCTACATAAATTACAATCACCTACAGGTAGATTAGCTCGTTGGACTGCTAGGATGTCACAATATAGTTTTGAAATAGAACATCATAAAGGAAAATTCAATGTTGTTCCAGATGCTTTATCCCGAAATCCTATTCCTGTTGTTAATATTAGCATGATGACGTTAGAGGAAACAGATTTATGTCCGTGGTATAAAAGTATGATTGGTAGAATAAAAGATCATCCAGAGAATTATCCCTTGTGGAGAGTAGAAGATAACATTTTATATAAGTACATTAGCAATAAACATGATATCTTGTCTAATTTAATAGAATGGAAGATAGTTGTTCCTAAAGCTAAAAGGTTAGATATATTACAACAATTTCATGACGAACCTACCTCAAGTCACCTAGGATCTTTTAAGACCTTTAGAAAAATAGCTGAAATATATTATTGGCCTAAGATGAAAGCAGATATCGCTAAGTATGTCAGAAAATGTGATATATGTCAAGCCAGTAAGTCGTCTTCTCAACTTCGTCCCGGGTTAATGGGAAATCAAAAGAAAATTAAATATCCATTCCAGCTGATTTCAATAGATTTAATTGGTCCTTTACCAAGATCAACGAAAGGTTACACTTCTATTCTAGTGGTAACTGATTGGTTTACTAAGTTTGTGCAAGTACAACCACTTAGAAAAGCAACCGCCTCTTCTATCGTTAAGTTTCTAGAAAATGATGTCTTCTTAATGTTTGGAGTTCCTCAAATCATTATGTGTGATAATGGACCTCAGTTCATAGGTGGACTTTTTCAGAAGTTAGTAGAAAAGTATAAAGTACAAAAGGTTTGGTATAACGCTTCTTATCATCCGCAAGTAAATCCGGTCGAACGTACGAATAGAATCATTACTACTGCATTACGCTCTTATATAAAAAAAATCATAGAATATGGGATGCTCAAATTTATAAGATAGCACATGCCATAAGAAACGCTGTTAGTGAAGTTACGGGCTATACTCCATCCTTTTTAAATTTTGGCCGAACTGTTCCTGCTCACGGTGATTATTATGGTCGGTTAGAAAATTTAACAAAGGAGGACATATCATTAGAAACACGTGAACAGTTAGTTAAAGATGTCAATCAACTATCTCCTATTTATAGTGAGGTAATACAATGTCTTAATCAAGCCTATGAAAGGAATAAGCATTATTATAATCTGAGAAAACGGTCATTACATTTCAAGAAGGGTGACATAGTCTGGAAACGTAACATGGTACTTTCAAATGCGAAAGAAGGTTTTGCAAAGAAATTAGCTCCGAAATTTATAAAAGCGAAGGTAGCCGAAGTCACAGGTTCTGTAACGTACAAGTTAGTAGATTTGGACGTTAGGAATTTAGGAATCTGGCATGTAAAAGATATCAAACCTGGAACTAGTAGTCAACCAGATTTGATAGAGGAAGAATTATGAAGTTTCGTTTAAGCTTGTAAATAAATAGGTATAATTAAGTAGTTTGTTAATTGCCAAAGATATTATTTCAAAAGGATTAGGTTGTATAACCGAACGACTTTTCTAACTTGATGTCATTGAGTTGTGGCATAGCACTCCTCAGCGAAACTGTGTCCTATGAGGTGCGGTTTATTATTTTAAAGACTCCAGTCTCGCATGACTGAAGATCTTGAATTTTAGGTAGTGTCCTATGAGGTGCTGTCCTTAGTTATCTATTAAATTACTTTACTCAAAGTGTAAAGTTAATAATTAGCTGTTAAATGCAAGAGGTTAACAATTACTTCTGCAGAAAAACAGACAAAATAAAAAGTAGCTTTATAGAATGGACTATGCCTCCAAAGCTAATTCCTTTTCTTAAATAGCTATTTACGTTATTAGACCGGTAGCAACAATTTTATGGCCGCGCCAATACTTTACAGGTTCAGCCCGTAGGGCGAGACCTGTATGTTTGGCGAGGCCGTAAAAATGCTACCGGTCGTGTATCGTATAAGATTTTTTAGGATACGAGTCCGGTAGATAAAATTTACCGGCCGGTAGTTCTACTACTGGTCTAGGCCGGTAAATTTTATCTACCGGACTCGTTTGTAACTATGTAAACGCTAGTTACCAATGCAGTATCCTAAAAAAGAATTTACAGAAATGTTTCATATCTGGAAAGGAAATAAATGATGGAATTCTAGATACATTGGATTTCGTTATGGACAATTAAGATTAGAAAAGTAACTTGAAGTAACTTCAGTGGTAATAGTTAGAGTTCATAGATTGTAATAACTTAGTTTAAAAGATAGGGTATTAGTGTACATAGATAATGAATAATCAATGTTATTAAGAAAGATGGTTTAAAGTTAATGTATTAGCAAATATTAAAAAGGGTGTTATAATAACTTTAGCCAACTGTCTAAAGGGGAGGATTTCAATTTTCTTATTAATTCTAGAAGGGAGATAGTGTAGCAGTACATATCGTAGCTTCTACAGGAATATCGTTCAATATTAATTAATCCTAATAGATAGGCAACTTTAAGCGCAAGACCAGTAGGAGGGGTTGCCTACCCTTTTTGAAATTTAATTTAGAAGGCCCATGGTTACGTTAATAAAAAGGCAATAAATAACAAAAATTATTACTTCCTGTTTAATTGAGAAAGCAAAAGGGCGCTTCTCTATGCAGAAGCGAAGCAAATTGAAAATCCTAGCTTAGAAAGGATACAAGCAGACAATAGTAAGCCTTTATTTAACTCATACAGCATAGTATTAAAACATAATAATTTTTCAGGCAGATAGGATAAATTCCACAAACATTTTCTTTCTGAAAAGGGCAGTTATTATATAACTGGTAGGTAGACGGCAAACTAATACATACAAATCGTAATAGAGGGTTTTCCTTGATTCAGCTCTTAGTGTCACCTCTTTGACCACCAGCTCTTAGGGCTTCCTCTTTGACTACCAGCTCGTCGGTCTTTTTCATTTGACGCCAGTTCTGGTCAGTTGTATATTCGCCATGGAGAAGTGTGTCGATAAGTTACGAGCGATAAGGAAAAGAGAGGACGCAATTAGAAATCTATAACTAGTTAGGAGATAACTCACCAGTCAAGGGCAACTTCTTTGGTTCGATGAGGAGTTCTTCATAGTTAATGTTGGCAGATGGAGAGGTCCAGGTTCAAGGGTTCTCTGCATTAACCGTATGTTAGTACTGAAAGGGTTTAATATCATTAGTTAGATTTAAACCCGCGTCATAGCTTAAATATAATTAAATTAGGGCGTAAGCCTTAAGAATATTCAATAACAGATTAGTTTCAAGTAAAAACAATAGTTACTTACCAGGTGACGTGGCCTGAAGTGAGATTAAATCGTTCTGTGACTGTCAAGTTGGTTTTTGGGTCACTTGTCAAATAATAATTTTTTTTTCATAAAGGACCTTTCTTATACTACATGGAATGATACCAATTAAACTAAATACCGATCATTAATCGTAATTAAGACCTAGGAAAGAGAAATACGAGGGTATAGAGAGCTCTTTATATTTTCATCTTATGAACCGGAGGTTATTAATTAAATAGGTATAAGAAATCTCCTAGATACTGATAGATTCATTAATCCTAACGTTTTATTAGAACAAATTCTAGCTTGTCAGAGAAGAATAAAACTTGCTAAATAATTATATAATGTGTATTAAAATTAGAAAGGTATAAGCCTCTAATGCATAACAATTGATTTGTGGACTGTTAGAAAGAATACGTAACCTTTGTGAACTTATTGAATTTAAAACTTTTTAAATAAAGTTATGGCGCCCATTTCTTCTGATTAATGAACTTTTACCTTTATATGAAAGTGAAACGAACTAAAAATCCCACAATTGTTAAACCCTGATAAGAAACCGTATCTTGAGCTAGTCGGTGAAGTGTAAGCCTTCAAAGGTAAGTAAGGATGAGGGGTACACATCTTCAGTCACAGCATTTCCCAAACATCTTCAATTGGCAACAAATCTGGCGATTTAGCGAGCAACGAAGGTTGATGTTTAAAACTCTTACTTGTGTGTTTTATCAATGATCTTGTTTGCCTTCCTAACCAATATATTAAAAAATCAAAGCAATTCTTGCATTTTAAATTGATGTAAGTTTTTTTAAGTATATTTTGTAGCAACAGTTCAATAGGCTTATTTTACGATATTGGTTGTAATTTTTACGGTCCCCTTTTTTAAATATGGGTAAGATCACAGCTACATTTAATTCTTCTGGTATGGGACGCATACGTTTTCCAAACTTGATTCATGAACATCAGCATTCACATATGTAGCAATTCTAGGGCATATTTCACAAGTTCTACGTTTATTTCATCACTACCAGGGCATTTCCCGTATTTAGTATCTTAAAATCTTACTATTACTTGGTTAATTATTTTAAGTCGATTTTATTAATTCTAGTGTTTTTTGTAAATACTTAATCTTCAGATCTCAGTGCATCTCTTTAATTTAATAATAATAATAATCTCACTTTTGAACAATGATATTAGCTGCAAAAGAATGCATCTTGCAGCAGCTTGCCCATAAAGTATAACTTTTAAATTATCTGAGATACGTAGTATGTTACATAAACTTTACAAGGTAGTATAGTAAAATAAAGTTTATGATTCAAAAATACGATTAATTCTGTTTTGTGAATGACCCGTGACTATATTTGTATTTTATTGTTATATGCTTTGTATTTATTTTGCAAGTTACTATAAAAAACTGCAAGGGCAATCGCATTCAATCGACTATTTGTTTTATGACTGCTTGACTTTTGCAGTTTTAAGTATTGTTGTTTAATTTGATACAATACTTTCAAAGTAAATTTTATTAGATAGTAAGAAGATAACGAAAGATCCCGGTATGGCGTTTCTCCCTACCAGGGGTTTTCAACTGCATTTAATTGTTCTTGCTTTGCCACTTTAAGCCTTTTCAGATACTTTTCATGTCTCCCCTCTGCACCACCCAGCCTATATACATTATTCAGTGTGTCTTTGTTGACTATTCAGTTCACCTGTTATCTGTTAAAAGTAGATCAATACAAACGTCAAATTTTGCATGTCATAGCCAACCAAAATAAGTTATAGTGAATATTGTACTATAGCTCGTTTCACTCTGACTATGCACTGTACAGGGATACGGCTACAGTATTGCCATATTTCCCCAGCAAGTCGCTTAAAACTGAACACGAAGACGTCAATCATAATAAATCCGCCTTTTGTATTGCAATCGACTTATTTATTAATACCTTGTTGAAGTAAACCATTTTTGTCGCTTCTGCGTCAATTTGAAAAGAGCAGCATATAATATACCTGAGTGCGGTCTACAAGCGGCAACGCAGCAGGCGACGTTTGCCTTTAAATAACATTGTCGTATGTTTTCTGTACTGCATAGTCAGAGTGAAACGAGCTATAGTACCGAATTGCAATAGATCCAGGAGGTTTTGTAACTAAATATAATCCTGTTACTGTTATTCAGGGTTATATTAGTTTTCCTACCTGGGCTCCCTCCCACCTTTTCTTCTTTGGGGGGGGGGGGCAGCAGGGGGAGGGGAGTAATGTTACGAATGGATCAGAGTTGCCATTGATATTGTGTAGGCAACGATCCAAAAACAATTGTTTAGGATACTGCATTGGTAACTAGCGTTTACATAGTTACAAACGAGTCCGGTAGATAAAATTTACCGGCCTAGACCAGTAGTAGAACTACCGGCCGGTAAATTTAGCTACCGGACTCGTATCCTAAAAAAATCTTATACGATACACGACCGGTAGCATTTTTATGGCCTTGCCAAACATACAGGTCTCGCCCTACGGGCTCAACCTGTAAAGTATTGGCGCGGCCATAAAAATGTTGCTACCGGTCTAATAACGTAAATAGCTATTATAAAGAGTTCATTACATTTGGTTCATAAAGCAAGAAGGGTTTTATTTCAACCTTATAAATAAACATATTTATGTAAGATACAACCCCAAAGGCTCAATTCGTTATAGTACTCAAGTGACTATTTTGAACAAATTAAAATATTTATTGAAGATGTTTTTTTTAACATGTGTAACTAAATGTTGAGCCTTTTTAATTTGAAAAATGGTTTCGCTTCACTGAATAGTCCTCCGAATAGTATTCGTAGTAAAAAGTTACGTAGGCTATTTTTAGGGTGGTACAACCATGTCCATTGTGTCTGCACCCAAATGCAATGGATCTTCGTGATACCTGCTACCCCAACAATAATCGACACAACTTTCAGTACTTGTAGTATCATTATTTGAATCAGTTCCTGTGTGGAAATGAATAAATATTCGTTTTGCAATTGTACCACCGCCTTTAGCAGTGTAATAATAAAGTTTGTGCCGTTGTCGTTAGATAGGCTAGATGTAGGAAGAGCATGGCCATCGCGCGGGTTTTTTGCTCGACTTCACAAGGTGCAAGGCACATTAAGTCAGAGAATGCTGGGTGTTCGTCTACAAATACTACGCGGTCTAAGCCGAAATTCTATGCTAAGGAGAATAGATGTAGGAAGCCAGATCACGGCCGAAGCAAGTCCTATCGGTGACGATGCAGTATGACGTAATCACTGACGCGCCTCCACTCGCTTCTATGTAATTCAACATTCAATATAAAATTTTGTAAATCGTAGATATTTATTTAAATTTCGCAACTGACATTATATCCAATCACTTTAGTATTGCATTACAACGTTCATTTACGTAAGAATATCTTGATCTCTATCTATTGACCACACAGGTAATAATAAAAAGGCTATACTATGATATTCAAATATTAAGAAGAGAATTTTTAATTTACTACCGTAAAACGGTGGAGGGGAGCGTACTAGATGCATTTCTCAATTTCAGATAGGTGTTATTTTCAAAAATATTACTTAATTTCACTCAAATTAGACTATTTTTTTTAATCTAATTTGCATATAATGGTGAACACATCTGGTTTTTTAATAACGTATTCTTCCATAAAAAGTATCTGCGAGTCAAGTCACCTCATAGCTTGGGGTGACTTGATACAAAAATAGTATAATGTATGTTAAGAGCTGAAAGTGCATTCTTGTCGTATAATATGGGATATGAGAATGTTTATTATTTTCTTTTTGATATTTAATGTAATAGAATTCTTATTCCACGTTTTTTTCAAGCTTTTTTTTACCATCTCGTCATTTCCCATACTCGTTTAATTTATTCAGTACAACTACCTTCATTTGTTATTACTGCACATATAGATAGACTGCTGCACCACTTAAAAATGTTCTATTTCTGTTAAGTCAGTCTATTTCTATTTTATCAGGCTACAACCATGATGTCTAAGTCTAATCGTAATTGGTATCGAGGCCACAGTCATTTCTTCTTCAAATTTTCTCATGAGTTGCTGTACTTTTTAAAGATCATTTGCAAGTGCAGCAGTGTCATCTGAATATCGAAGGTTATTAATTGTTACTCCACCGATGGAGATGCCACCAGTACAGTGTTGTAAGACCTTTCTCGCAATACATTCTCCATAGATATTGAAAAGCAAGGGCTGAAAGAATGCACCACTGCTTGACGTTTTTTTTTTCGTAAGTGTGTCTGATGTGTAGTTGTTTATATTGTTATGGTAGCTTCTGGAGAATGATAAAAAGACAGTTGCTGTTAAATTGTGAATAATTTATTAAAAAAGGTCAAGCCTAAGTTGGTTTTGTTGGAATGGTGTTTTGATAATATCAGACTTTATATCTTAAGTTGTATTAACTTGAAATTAGAAAATAAAGTGAAAACCAAATCCAAATCTGAAAATTAAGTATGAAATAATATCAAGTATGTGTCCTTTACATTTGATACGCAACTAAATAAATAGATAAATAAGTAAATAATATTCACCCCAGATTCACCCATAGCTTTAAGGATTTCTGATGTTATGGCATCGATTTCGTCATATTTATCAGTTTTAACTTCTTTATTGCTTTTATAATTGAATTTTTAAGGATTGACAGTTTTTCCTCTCCTTCTTCTCACATCTGTGTTGTCCCTGAACTAATATTTTCAGTATTTGTCCACTTATTTAATACACCTTATATATCAGTCATTATTTATCCGTATTCATTTGGTATAGCGCATAATATATTGATATGGTTTTAAATTATAAAGCATTTTAACATGAAATAATAATAAAACAGCTGAATGATAATGCTCATAAAAGGATATTGATTGCAAATTCGCTTTATCATTAGACTTTCTATTTCCTACAATGCTATTAGCCGTTCATTACTAATTGGTCCATTTGTAGTTGCAATTGTAATTCAAATTAATTGCTGGTTATTCAGTTAGTCAGGCTTTATCTGAAAGAAATAATAAAAGAGTAATTCTTACATATTTGATGTATAAAAGGGTAATTGGAGACAGACAGAATTGAGAAATGTTAACTTAAAAAGTATAATTATTGACAAATAAAAAAATCATTAAGTTTAAAAATAGAAATCTGTCTTATCGATTGGTATAACTAACGTTTTTGGCGGGTATTTTAAAAATAACAAGAACAAAGGGGGTGTAAAATTTATTAATTAGATTGACACAAGTTCAATTTCAAACTAAATTAAATATTCGATTTTTCATGATAAAGTGTTAGTATGTACAATTTGATTATGCCATACTAATAAGTAGTGCCATACAGAAGAATTTAGTGTAAAATCGAAAAGGACTAACTTAGTGCATTAAACTTATGGTCAAAAAGAATTGCTGACTACAACGAGAAGAATAGCTGATGCAGTTATCAATTTAATTGAAATACATAGAAGATAAATAGAGCTCGAAGAAAGAAGTAAGAAGACATTACCAAGTAACCGTATAAAACTTCAAGTGGAATAAAAACTGATCTGAAGAGGAAAGCAGTAATCACAAGTATTTGTCTGCTTCTTAAGAATATGGAATTGAATTCAATTAAACAACAGAAATATTAACGTATAATAAATTGAGTAAAATAAATAATAATTCAATCAAAGAAACATTGATAATTATAGTATGTAAACATACAGTATAGCTGGTATATAATTGAATTAAATGCAAATAATTAGTTTACAAGTATATTAAACAAAGGTTATTAAATATGAAAAATGCAGATATATTTTTAATAAGTACAATTTATTGCTTCATATTAAAGTATTATAAATTTTATTGAGTATGTCCTAATTAAAATCAACAGTAACCTCAAGATTAAGAGTCTAACAATTAACAATTTTTACAAGTGCATGCTCAAACTGTGGACAAAAAGATAAGATTTAGAACCCAATTTTGAGAAACCATGAAAATAATAGTAAATACATATAAAATAAAATAAAAGCATTAAGACCACAACAATATATTGCAATTATAACATCCCACGCGTGTAGCATTATAAAGTAAATTTTGACATAATAAAGTTGTTTGCCCATTAACGGTGCTGGCATTAAAGATATCCATAAAACGCAAATATTGCCTTATAAAAGTATCATTTTTAAACATGCATATTATTAAAAAAGAGACAAATTTACACAACATAAAAAAACTCTTATAAGTAGGTCATCTAATGCAGATAATGTAAGGTGCGTTACACAGTATTACGGTAAAATCGTGAGATTCTTTCTTCTCCCGATTAAAAGTAAGGTTAGATTTGGCAAATTCTGGTTAATTTCTCCTGAAACACTCATTTCGCACAAACACAATGAACACACATCCGAATAGGAACCATTGTAATAATTGGCAAAGAATAGAAGACATTGAACACTTAAAAACTGGTTTACGTGCTAATTATAAGGCAACAGTGCCGTTTAAATTACATGATAACATACTGGTGTGATGCGTTATGAAAACCAAGAAAAAACTGGTGAATAGCTTCTGTTGCACAAGTGCCTGGCTAACTATTCGTTTTTGTGTTCTGAAAACCTTTTGGTGTTGGGTCGTTGACTTTGAAATGATGCCAGCTGATTTTTGGGCGCGATTGTTGCCTGCAGCACAGAAACAATTGGAATTGCTGTCGTACGGGCAAAATATGCCACCTACCTGTTCCGACTGGCATCCTCATACAAATTTAGTTTTGAGGCGACCTGCAGAGAGTTTATTTCGTAGGTGAAATTATGCTCGCAGTAGGGTGAGTAGATGGATGCTCTTTGAGATGCTACAGCATGTATGCAAACATTAACCCTTTCACTTTGCTAAAATATGAAACGTACTTGTTAGATTTGGGAAGTTACTTACTCCGACAAACTTTGATCCCCAGCAGAAAAAATATTGCTATAAGTGCTGTAGGCTTTGATGGGCAGCGTTTTGGATCGACGTGAGTTTGGACAGCTTCGAGGTGCGCTGAAACCGAATCTGTGGTTAGTTTTAAGGTAGAATGTAGGAGTTTGATGTAATAATTATAAGCATATTAATAAATATTAATAGGTTTTTGTCTAAAAAAAAATGTAATTAGTTGAGATGGCTTGCATTGATAATGGCCAATCAAATTACTGGATTTTTATGGTTGTCTTTTGTTTTTATCAATTAGTACAAATAGAAACGAAGCCGGAAGGCTTACGGCATTCAATATGATAGCGTGTTTTAGATAAGACGCAAATGTTGTACCGGCCATTTTACTACGTTGTTGTTAATTTATGATTTGTTTCGATAACGAATATTTCTTTTTGTTATTTCAGTATCTAGTTCTCCATCGTCTGTAATTTTCACTCCTAAATATTCCTGTTCGAAATGCAGCTTGTTCTTTTTCTTCTATATTTTGGTATTGCTGTTCCAGTTTATCCTTTATAATTTGCCCATACAATCGAGGAAGTATGCTGGTAACGGGCAGTCCTCTATAATTCGTGCACATGTCTTTTGTACCCTTTTTATGTATAGGAGATATATATGCCATTTTAAAATCTCGTGAAGTATCTGCACCATTTATATACTGACTGAATAGGTATGCTATATGTCCGTAAAGTAATTCTGTACCATATCAGTTCGGCAGGAATGTTTGAAGGCGCTGCACTGTTATTGCGTATGGATTATTTGAAGAAACGTGGACGTTCACAGAAGGTTATATGGAAAAATTAAGGGTGACCCAGAGGAAAATGGAAAGATCCATGTTGGGGATTCGGCTACAAGACAGAGTCAAAAATGAAACAATTAGAAAAAAGACTAAAGTAATAGACATTGCTGAATACGTAGCTAAAAAGAAGTGGCAATGGGCAGGACACCTTATGCGAACAACTGATGATAGATGGACAAAAAATGTGACGGAATGGAGTCCAAGAGTGGGGAAGCGTGATCGAGGTAGACCGAAAACAAGATGGAAAGATGACATTCAAAAGATTGCTAAAACACATTGGATGAGCAAAACACTAGACAGAACCGGATGGAAAATTCTTGGAGAGGCATATATCCAAAGATGGAGTTTATAAGTGCTGACAATGATGATGATGAATATTTGATTGTTTTTTGTATTTCTTCTGCATCTATATTCATTGATGGACCTTGCGCACTTATAGCGGGGTTTATATTGTAATGATATTAAGCCCACGACTCGACTCTGCTAGCAGTGCAACATAATAGACCAATCCAATAAGCACAGAGTTGGGGTGTTTTATGTAGCTGCAATGTTAAACTAAAAATTCAAACAGTAAATGCATAGATAATGGGATGCGAGAAATAATAAAGTAATTGAGTAAGGAACGCAGAAGGCAGAGCTCGTTTTCACAGGGGTCGAAGTTGACTATTAGATAAATAAAAATAATAGGTTTGTGCATAATAGAAAGCCGAACCGAAAGAAATTAATAGACACAAAAAGGTTTGCAATGTGCAGGTTCAAAGAAGCGTAGTTGTTTTATTAAATGTCAATAAAAGTGAAATTTGTGAGTAATCTAAAAGGAAAAGAAAGATAGAATCAGATAACAGGACATTGCAAAAGAGCAATTTGAGAAGCAGGCAGCAGGACATGAACGAAGCAAATGAGAAGTGGTGAACTCGAATAAATCAGTACATTTAAAATTACAATTAGTGCCAAAAGCAGAGCAGTGGTTAAAATTAAAGGTGTGTGTGCGCAGCGCTACCGAAATAATTTTAGATATAAGAAAAGACAATAACTTAGATTATAAGAAAAATGTAAAATGGAATCATGTAATCATTTTTTTTCCATTTCGTACTTATCAAACATAATTTCCGTCAATATTGTCTCATAGCAAACAGATTTGTGTTTGTTTAATAACGGGGGAGAACAATTGAAAATTAATTACTTGACTGTTTGTTGAAATTTGTGCTCCATATTTAACTAATTTTATGATAATAAACGTGTTTTACCAACTATAAAAAATGGTTCAATTTATTGCCCAAGTGTCAGTGTACCTGTGGAAACGTTTGCAGCGATTTCCACGACATAAACGTTAAATTTTCCAATCACATCTTCGAGTGGACATCGGCAGCCCGAGCAGCTGAAATCTGCGATCATCGACTACGCCCAAAATAGGCATCGGATCCCAGAGGTCAGCGATCAAGGACATCAGCGGGGTCTGCTTTTAACATCTGCACCCAGGGGAGCGACTCCAGCGGCAGAAAACCGAGAGCATAATCTGCGAGCAGCATCGAAGCGAACTTCGCGAGGTAGGATCCATCTGTAATTTTAAGAGTTGCCGTTCGGAAAGTTATGCAAATTCGAGATTGAACCTTACTGAAGGAGCCTAGCGCTTTTCCAAAAATCCAATTACTTCGTGGTTTTCAAAAATCGAACGGCGTCATCCGGTTTTGCAAGCATCAATCATAAACAAATGATTTTAAACGTTCAAATACACGCTGTACGCACAAACCATTTTGTGTTCATCTGTCAATTTACGAGGTCGTAAATTATCTACTAAGAACGAGCAAATGAGCTACGTTGAGCAAATAACCTAAAATTTGAGAATATAGTAAATTTCAGAAATCAACCTGAGAAAAGCAGATTCTGTGTTCGCCGAGAGCCAGCTTAATAAATATTGCAGTTGGATAAAATAGAAAGAGGGGCATTTAACCATTTATTTTGAACAGTAGTCAATGAATTTCATTCTAACCAGCATTAAATTAATGACAGGCAAAAAGTTTGAGCGCAGTATAAAAATATAGTCTGAGAATTGTAAGTATTGGGGACTTGCGCCCTAATTTTAACTTATACTAATTTTCATTCCAAAAGTAAATAATTACAAACAGTTCAGTCATTACAATACATGTTGCAAGAGGTTAGTACAGGCACACACATAAATAAATCACAGTTACTATATTACATATACTTTTCGTTATCACATATAAGTAAATCGTAACAATAGTCGCCAAAGAAATTGGACGCGCGAAACAGCTACGCACACTTTTAAGTGAATATCATTATTTTGAAGCCAAAAGTAACACTCACTGGACCCCCTGAAGGAAAGTCTCGGCGCAGAAAGCAATGAAAAGTTCAGTAAGGTAAAATGTAAGCAGACTTGAAGGATCCGGCTTCCGATACCATAGATCCAACTCACAGGTCTTTTGACCGCCAGGGCACATGGGCCGCTTTCAACCTACACCAAAAGGACAGGGAGCAGCTAAACTTTACAGCGAGCGTCGACGTGCAAGGTTATGTTATCACCAGTTGGATGGAACTATGCACCAGTAGGAATGCGAGACTTCCAAGCCGTTGCTTTATTATGCAGGATTTTCACTATCCCAGAATTGCACTGCGCTGGAATTTCCCGCTAACTTAAACGGACAAACAGGTGTAGCGTCAAACGGCCTCATTAGCCCAAAAATCCGTCAACCAAGAGGGCTAAGTTATTCCCCAAGTAAATTAGTGCCAAATACCCTCACAATCGAGTGTACAGACAAAACTCACATACGTAGAACGAGGCAAACTGAATTACATGACCAAGGCTGGTACGTCTGCGACAGTTGAAAACCGGAAAGCAGAAAACAGCGCCAATTTAAGAAAGTTTCCATTATCTCAAATCCCATCACAGACACTGTGTGAAACTACGACGGTGAGCAAAAGTCAAAAATTGGCCTTAGTCGAGGTTTACGACTACGCGGCTTTTGAGCCGTAAAAAATGGTTCAGAATTTGCTTATGTTCAATGATATCCTATCATAAATTAGAAAGGTTCTTCCCAGTATCATAGGCTAGTACCTCTCAGCCACCTCCACTGATCATAGTGTTATTGTTTTATTAAGACATTAATTGGTTAATGTTTCTTATAAAGTTTACAACGAATACTACTGAAAATGAATGATTGTAATGTTTCTTCTGTTCACTAACAAAATATTACAAATTGAATTTGTTATATAAAACTGTTAAAACGCGGTTTTTCACATAACACACTTCTTTAGTCTTTGGCAGTAGGCAACTCGTTGCAGGTATATTAATAATTATATATAGTTGTAATAAATATTAGTAAATAATGTAAAGATTAGAATACTTTTTCAAAGTATTAGGGGTTTGCATATTCCCGAGCGCGATGCGATACGATACAAAAATATATAAGAATAATTCTTTCAAAAATTAATGCTTCAATGTAGTTTGCTTTCTTCGAAATACAGAAACGTTTCAAGTTTTTAGCTTATTATTGTCTCCAAATATTTGTCCCTAGTTCATTCTCATTTAGATTTGCATTTACTAGTTACTCCGCGTTTATGAGCCGGGGCATAGTCGTGTAACAGAAGGCATCTAATGGCACTTTTTAATAATAGTTTTAGATCAATATTTAAATAATCTTTCTTTTTTTTTAATATGATCCTCGACTGCTGCTTTCAGCTTGTCTTAAAATTTGCCCTGGTCCTTCTTTTACTTAGAGTGAGAAACCAATGCTATCGCAAAAGGTTCAGTTTGGACTGTAAGGTGAGTGAGTGATTTGCTCAAACCCATAGTTAGAAACAGAAGGAGTCGTTGCTAAGGGGTTATGAAGCGGTCCCTTGTCGTGTAGCAGAAAGTGTCAATTTTCCAAACGCGGTTCAATAAAAATTTTAAACTAGTATTAAAATAAGCTTTTGACTTTCTCGAATATGATCCTCGACAGCTGCTTTCTAACTATTGTTTCTGAGTCTATAGTTTATTCGGTTCAAGATCGAGCAAAATCTGCAGCCCAAGTTACACATTTTGCTCTATTTTGATTTTATAAGAACTATATTTTAAAACAAATGCAGCCACAGAGGGCTCAGTCCCTGGACTACAAGAAGAAGGGCTGTAACTCAGCATTGATGAGCCGGTGCATTGCCGTGTAGTGAAAACAACTTGTGTCAATTTACAATGTGCTCTTGTTTAATGATCGCTTTCAGATTCGGGCATATCGAAGCGATTAATCCATTTAGACGCATTGTTATAACAGCTGATATCGATTGATGAATTAGTCTTTGACTTCTTGGGGCTGAGCATAGTTAAGGCGATTTTGAGAATAGAAAGACGACTCCTGATAAGCTACCTAAAAGTGAAAGAATAACTAGTGCTAGAATAACACCATAATATATGAATACCTATATGAGTAATGAAAGTAACTTCACTTTCACATTGTAAAACGACTCGATTATTGTTTAGTTGTTTGAGTTAGGTCTTGTTTACACTAATACAATTTAAAATTTTTAGAAACCCTGGCGAGGCGAGCAGAACAGCAAACTGCCCTACCCATTTACCAGTATGGAAGATTTTTATTAGTGTTGTAAATAATAATAAACTATTGATGTGCTAATGTAGTGTTTTATATATTTAGGACGATTTTGTGATTTACTCGTGTTCATAGAAATTTTAAATAAATGTAAACTCATGTATTGATATCTTTTTTCTTATTTTATAAAAAAAAAAATTTCATAAAACTGTACAATCAACACGTCCCTAATTAAAATGACAAATCATCAAAATAGTGGAAGAAAGCGGTCACTCGAGTTCTTACTGTCGCCTTTTAAATTCTTCAAATTACTTCATGTGGAGCTCAGCCTTGAGGACGGACTTGTTTTTAGGTCTGTTGTGTTCCAAAGTGCGGCGGCTCTTTATAAAAATATCTTGTCACTTGTAATTAGCCGGCGTTTTAACATGTAATGTGCTAATTCCATAGTAATGAGAATAAGACTGCGCTATAAAACTTTCATTAGAACATCTACGCAACAGCTCTTTGTCTTTTTCTGAGCCAGATCAGGAACTATTTCTTCGTTAGGTTTTTGAAATTGACAAATTCATACAGTGGTTACACGCCTATTCTCATCAAAGTACACTAAGGCTGAAACATCTCGGTTTGCATTTATAGACGACGAGCTCTACCCTGAAATTAAATGTCATTTTAGAAACTTATAAGAAAAGCCTTGCGGCAGGCTTAAAATGGATACAAGTAACTGTTTTTTATGTATAACACATTTTTGTGAATTATCCAATACAAGCCGGCATAGATTTCTGTTCTCGTCGTCCTTGTGTTATCAATAAAAATGAGAAATTTAAAAGTTTGTGCTTAAATAAAACCCTAATTGGATTAAAAAGTCTGATACGTTTAAACAGTATTAAGTAATTGTTGGGAAATTAGTACCTGAAATGTTTATGTGCGCATTGGAGCCATGACATTATAATTAATTTCTTAATAAAGCTCTGATGATGCCGTTAACTAGAGGCCAAACAACACTTTACTTAGTACAGGAACGGTATCATCCAGCAGGAAATGTACATTTTTAGATGTCAACATGACGGTTGAACTTTGTATTATAATTGTGAAGGTTGTGTCTGTGTTTAAATACATCTATGCGCTTGTTAGAATTGTTGTGGCTGCTAATCCGTGTTAATTAATACACCTTTACAGAGGATTACTGAGAGGCTTATTTTTTATTTAAAAAATATCAATGTTTAATTTCTTTTCGATCTGAAAGTACCGTACATCAGAGAGGTCATTACCAAAAATACGCTAATAACCACATACGCAAACTTGAAACCCAAATACGACTATACACCCCTAGCGGATAATACATACCAAAGACGACTTCAAAGGATATGGCCCATAGATATAGCAACCTAGATGACTTAGTCATAATAAATACTGTAAATACCACAAATATATTACTATTGTAAGATAACACCATTGGGTGTTATTCTTTCCATGCCATGTATATAGCCATCACATTAGTTTATAGAATATCTGCATATGTATGTATGTATTATAATATTCTGATTGCTAATAAATGAGACTTTAGATCGTAAAAACAAGAAATAGTAGATAACTTTTAATTTCGCTTAATTTTTTGCACCAATTGTTAGCAAATATCAGTAAGAAAGAAAGAATATCTCTTAAATAAATTCTGTTTTTGTCAAATTTGCTAATTAAAAATTACATTGTCCTTATGACATTTTCCAGGTTTATTAATCGTTTGTTTATTATATAATATTAAAGAATTTTGCATTTTAGTATAAGTAGCGCAGCTTTTAATATATGTAATAAATATAATACTGTAATTTGGTTTATTTATTTGTTAACGATTCGGCTATTACTTTTGAATTAAATAGCCCTGTTCTGTAAGAAATTTTAAAACTAGTTGCGACACACAATTTAGTTTGTTATAAGAAAATTGTTTTCAAAATGCTACAGTAACTAATTGAATATGGCATAATGAAACAAAAATAAATTCACTATCACTTTATATAAATGCAAAAATCCCCCACGGTTTAACTTCTTGATTAAACTGTAATTGTCTTTTACTGCAGTAGCCAAAGGATTATTACAAGAAATACCTACCCCATTTATGTTTGTATACCTGTCTCGGCAGCACACAGAAATTAAACGCTTATTCACATGATGAAAACATCTATCTACAAACACTTGCACAAATACGGTAAATAATGGTAATGCACGCATAAAGCGCTAGCAACTCCCCATTACGGTGATAATGCAATAACCTGTAAGGTTCATTTACGTGTTTATTTGTGCAAAACAAATAGTAAATAACTTACACGCTCAGCCCCAAATACTAACAAAGGCGCTAAGTGACTTGTATATTACAAAAAGGTAAATTATATTAGATAATTGCAATCAACGTGTAACTATGGTGTGTACGTATTCACGTCCCGGCCATTAACTAACCTGCTTTAGCCGACGTCGCAACCCCGTGACGTCAGAGACCGTTGCCCCTGTTCTTCAGGTGGTATTGCAAACATCCTATTAGCATACTAAACATTCTATATACAGGTTGTGTCTATGAGGTATACTCAAACATCAGCTCTTCAGAATTATAGAGTCTCTTGCTTTTGTAATGCTGTATAAATTGGTGAAACAGGACGTTCAGTAAAAGCCCCCTTCTCTGAACACCACTGCTGTCTCAAGCTAGGTCACGTTTCAACACCAACTCGATATCGGCCATAAGATCCTTTTCGATGAAATTTCCATCATCTGTAAATCCCAATTCTTCTTTAACAAAAAAATTCTCGAAGCAATTGAGATTTACAAACACTAATAATCTCTTCCTTCTATGTGGAAAGTGCTAATTTCTAAGCCCCGCCCACCGCCACTCAACCGCGACGGTACTTGCCTAGAAATTATCACCTTTCTCATTCCGATTGTTAGAAGAGTTTCACTTCTGGCGTGGTTTACACGTTGGTTTACCGTGCTCTTCTATCCCTCCCCTTGGAAAAGAATTTCGCCTATGGCATGGTATACACGTTGAGTTACCGTGATCGTTTGCTTTGCCTCTTGATTAAGCCCCGTACGAAAGTGGATGAAAGGTTGACTTTTTCGACCACAATAATGACACGGTCCAATCGTCGTTTGTTGCTTAATGACAATGGCGGTGGAGGCCGTGAAATCATCTTCATTAAAGTTAAGTTAAAAAATCCTAAATCACGTATTTTAAATACCAGGAAAAATTTATATCCCGAAGTACTGTAGCTGTAATTAAAAATAAACGATTTTCTCGCATATATCAGGCAAGCACATTTATTAATATTTAATTGTAGATGTTAAGCTCTACATCTCATTCACCTACGACTTTACACAATTGCGAGATGATGATGTTATGACATTTTAATTATAAAATTTGCCGTGTTATTGTGCGCCCCGAACGATATTTTAGTTGTGATGACAGTAGCCACTTGTAAATTCGCAACACCGTCGGCTAAAGCCTCGTAATCGGGCAGAAGTTTTAAAGGCGACAGGCTGCTTTTCAGCCCGTCCGGATCTCGCGGTGGAAATGTCTTTTGGGGTTTTCGTTCTTTTGAGAAAAAATTTGAGTAGTCAAGCCAGTAACACGCAAGGTGAGAGCGGCGGAAGAGTTCTATTTTTACCTGATTTTGTCGTGTTAAGCAGAATACTGTAGAATTAGCGGTGAGACATTTTTCTGAATAACTGTGTTGTAGGTAAAACGTCTTTTATTAAAGAAAATATGAGTATACCGAAAAATCTAAAGCTAAAGTAACATTTACCTACTTAGAGCATGCTTTCTGCTATACATTTTTGTACCATCAAATTCCTGTCCGTAAAAGGTTTTAATATAACCACCCTCTTTAAAAGATATGAATCGGGGGAAGTAATTTAAAATAAAACGTTTATATGCAAAATGTTATAACGGGTCTAATTCGTCTCGTCAGAGCTTTTCAATATATAAATCCGCTAGTATAAAGGTGATCTGTAACCTTTTTTACTATATTAAGTAGGATAAGGACGCATTCTGCATTTGAAAGGTCGCCTATGCGAATTCGCAAACGTCGAATGTAGCTAAACATAGACCAGCAGAACGGCTGCCAGCCCAGTGCATCTGCCAAAGCCTAGTTTTGGGGCGATATCTGATTCTCAGAAGTACTGCATACCCTTCGGAAGTATCTGCGAAGACCATATGACTATCAGCTGGAAGTTGCTACAGCGATTTTACGGTGAAATCACTCAACTTCCGCACCAAGAGTAACAAGTGCAAATTTGAACAACGACGCCATTAAGGGATCAAATTCAAGGTCTCTCAGGCAGCAATAGTGAAACCAGGTTAGTTCATTTACGATCAATGTATTCGATCAAATCCACTATAAAGTGCTAAGTTGCATTATATTTCGAGCACAGCACATGGTTGTGTTATTCTTTAACGGGCGAAACATGCGATACAGCAATTGAATATGTGCGGATACGAGGTAAACAGAACCGGCATGAGGTGGATTAGCGAAGTGCGTGAAATATATTTTCGCGAATTTTCATTTCGGCGTTAGCGTTTGACATTGTGTTAATTGAATCTTGTGCGAACTGTAATTGCGCGTAGAATTTAGCTTTTATCCCGTAGCCATTCAAACTAAATGTTAATCTTTATTATTTATGGCTTATATTTTTTGCGTATTGTTGTTTTGTATTTCTATTATTTGTATGTATGTAAATAAACATATACAGTATGTTACGTTCATGTGAACAGCCTTGGGTTTTATTGCTGTCGTGATTGGAGTATCTATTTTATGGATTAAAGGTGTGTAAGAGACAAGCTTAGTGCTAATAAGGGTTACGTTTCGGTTTGGCAAGCAACACAAAGGTTCTGGAAAAACAAACCGGTGTACTTTTGAACTAGTGACGCACATTTACAAGTGTATCGAACTGTGAACAAAACAGATCAAGAGGAAACAAGAAAACAAGCAGAAAAATAATATAATGAGCTTTATACGACATGAAAATATCCTTATCCAGGCAGTAATTTTCAAATGTACTGTATTCATCATACCAGTTTGTATTAGTAATGAAATGATAAGGATTCTTGGTTCAACCTTTTAGCACAAAATTTTGCGAGCATGTTAAAATGACAGATAAAAATAATGAAATTTTTAAAATATTTTTTGTCTGTTTTTCAAATGGCAGTAGAAAAGCATGCCTCTAACACATTGGAAAAGTTTCGTACCACGCGTTTCTTTGGTGTCATCACTTTTGCTTGTTTGTTACGCAAATCACAATTATATATTAGCACTAACTGCAACCTTTTAAATAATGCAATTGTAGTGGTATTGGTTTTATGTTTGATTTTTGTCGATTGTCGAAAGCATTTCGTTCCATCAATACCGAACTAGACCTGTTTGCTTCGATGTAAACGTTTTTGAAATATAACAACTTTTTTGCACTACCAGTGGGTCGATCATAGAAATTATTAAATAACAAGGCTGATGTTTATATTATTTCTTCAACAATAACCCCCACATTTTTTTAGAAAAGGTCAAGTTTTACATCTTGCTGCTAATTAATGTAAAATAGAAATTACAATAATCTACAATCGGCTTAGTTGGCATTCTCTTACATGAATCATTTAACAAATTTTCATATTGTTTAGACTTGTTTAGAATATTAATTAGCAATGAGGTTATAAATAAAAAACATTGTGACATTCCCAACATTCTAATTAATTTCACAAATAAAAAATCAAGATATCGATAGAACCAAAGCGTCTAGCATATTTTCGAAACTGACATATATGGCGAATGCAAAAAATTCCAAAACCTTGTGTCATGGCATTTTTAGAAATCCACGATCGCACGTAGGCTATGTATGACGTAGACGTTCCAGGGCTAAACGGCAACAATTCACAGAACTGCAATGTTGGTTTTCTGTATATTCTGAGAGGTAGATATACAACAAATACAGCCAAAACGAGGTTAATTCTAGAAATTTCAAAAGTGACGACGGCGTTGGTGGGCAGCTTCTGCTTTATGGACGATTAGTTGCAATTTTGAAGCAGTTGACATTTCTTTGGTTTATAGATACACTAACTAATTATGCTTCTCAAGCATCCCTGGCGTGTGACTGATATCAAATATCGGTTTAATGAAGCTGGTCGAATATATATATAATTGCTTAGAAAATAATCATTTTTGTGAAAAGACGTACTCGATTACACAAGAGCTGGAAATCTCTGATCGCGAGAATGTTAATTTATTTATTTATCGAGTAGTATTTCTTCATCATGTATCATGTAGCCCCATATTGGGGCAAAGGGCGTCCATGGGGGCGTTTCACTATCATGTAGATATGCCGTGGTGTTAAGTCATTTTGCTGTTGTAGATGCTTAATTGCATTGCACGCCTTTAGAGCAACTTGTTGCTATGTTAAAACCATTTTCAATTTTTGCGCACAAGTACAATCTCATCTTCCGCACATTTGATTCAGGTCATTTTGGTATTTTAAGTAGCCACCTAGGCTTTAGGGCAGCGTGCCCGTATGCTAAACCCTTTTAGTTACTTATTTGGCTCCATCGCCTAATTTTACAATAATGATTTTGCACATATGTGGCCCCAAACGCAGTATTTCTCGTCAGTTGGAGCACCCCTTTGCTGCTACTTTGGCAGCCGGGTGTTATCGCTCGCAAGAATTCCGAAACTTCTAGAAATCACTCCGTTGAGGCGCTTCGCCATTGGCTGTCTTTGATACCGGAATTAATTTGTTTTATGGAGCGCATCGCCATTGGCTGCCGAGAGTCACGTGGCAATGCCGTTTGGCTCACGCCACTGCAGGGGCCGGAACACTGCTTGCTTCAGGAGTTCAAGTCAGGCCGTTGATCGAAGAAGTCGCAGAGTGTGCCGTTTCGCGGCGTTCCCGCTATTTGCGGGGACGCCAGCCTGTTTTTCCCGTCTCGTGCTGTTTCAGCGAATGTTGTCGAATATGCCATCCTTTGAGAGGTTGCGTGTGGTTGTGTGAGTGGCACGTCTTTACGCCAAGGCGTAGGTGTGTGAAGGGCTTCTTGGGGCCAGTTCTGCGTTGGTGATAAAAGGGGGCTTTCCCTTTGCAACTCGCTGTTTCGAGGATCTTTCTAGGCAGGACGAAGTAGGCCTCTTTGCCGCTGTAGTGTGCTCTCAGGAGAGCGTCCTAACGCCGCCATCTTGGCGGATTCCAGCCCATTTACCCCTAATGTCGTGTTTTGGTGATTGAGCTGCCACAGACTGCCGCCTTCTAACAACTGACTGCACGCCACTCTCATGGACCATCTGCGGACTAAGGTATTTGTAATTGCAACCATTTAACCATAGTAACTGTCACTTGTGCGAGCGTTGGTGCTTTGTGCTCAACTTTATGTAGGCGGATGCATGCCCCTTGCTTGCTTGTCGCGGCTTTTAATGCCGGTTTGAGGCCACCATGCTGCAAGACGCTACTTTGGTAGCCTGCTAGTAAGTTCATGTGCGCGAGTTTCGCGTTTCATCGCCTAAATAGCTAAAGAACTCTGCGCCTATGATTTGGTGTTACGTTTGTGCTAATTTTTAATTCAGTAACGTTAGGTGCGCGAGCTTGGCTATATTGTACCGATTAATACCTAAATAGAATTAACGCCTCGCCGTGCTGAGCCTGGCGCGCCCTAATCTTTTCGAGTTTTTTGTTTATGTTTGCGAGGGCTTTGTGCTTTGCTTCCTAGGTGTTAACCGCAGGTCGGCGTCCGTTATCGCGCACTAACGCGCCCTTTTGCCGGAGCGCGTATTTCTAAACTGTACTCTAATATGTAAAGGGTCGAGCCCACTGCGGCCGGCCACCCATATCGTGTTGTTCATTAGCATAGCGCGTCCATCAGCTGGTGCTTAACGTAAGCAGTAACATAAGCTTGGCGGCACGATTTGCTGCCCAGATGTAATTAGCGATCAATAGACGCATATTTAGTTAAGGGACGTATTATTCCTATTCGACCTGTGCATGCTTTGTTTCAGATAGCTCCTTTTACAGTGTAAAGATTGGTGTACGGCGAGACGTGAGAGATCAGAGCGTGCAGGTAGGTCCAGTGATTGCGCAGTCTCGGCCAAAGAGTCCCAATATTACCATTCCAGTACGAAATTGTTATTTGAGCTTGCAGCTCATGAGAATTCTTATCGACGGAGTGTCTTGAATGCTTCGCTCCCGTTTAACCGCCCAGGCCCGGTTATTCGAGTTAAGACAGGCTTGGTGGCGCCCTCATAATTTTGACGTACCATATATATAGGCCTCAACACGCTTTCCCAGAACGTATCGTGTGACTCACGCCCGACTCCCTGAGCGTTCCAGCCGTGGCCCTTTAGCCTGTTTCTAGCAAATCTCAGGGCAAGTGTGCCAGTTTTCCAGGACTGATTCCGTGGTGCGATGCTCACCTTGGGTGGGTGTCGTAAAGTTGTTTTAATACCGTAACAGTGGTGAGAATGCTAGTCTCACGCACTATCTTGGGTCCGTCTGTTTGTTGTAATTCTGTAAGTAGAATTTTTTCGACTGTCTAAAAACGTGTCTTACATTTTTTTGTTGCATAAAACTTAAATTTTCTGATAAATTACCGATATGAATGAAAATTGTCTCCTACATTTTGTTCTCTTATTAACTTTGTAGAGAAAGCCTTGTCACTTCTTAATGTATTTGCCACCTTTTAAAAATTACTTAAGAAAATGACTTATCTTTCTAGAGTTCAGTTTACTGCGTTTAGCAAGTTAGTTTGGTAATTTGAGAAAATTAAGATCTCAGGTAAAAACTAAGTCACTGTAAACAAAAAAGTTCAGTTCCCTATTGACGCCAAACTGAATTATTTTGCTATTAAAATTTTCAATCTAATATTTGTTATCTGTCATTTTCACATTTTCGCAACGTGTTGTGTTAAAAAATTAGATCAAGAAACATTCTCATTGTCTTACCACGAACGGGCATCTTGAATACAGCGATATTGAAAATTAGTGCCTGGCTAGTGACTTTTTGAAATTGAAAATGTTTGACATATCAATTAGACCTTGTTGACCATTTTTTATTTGTAGCTTTAACACTGCTTACATACGACCAAACGTGATTAATATCCTCAAAATCACTCAAAACCATGTTCAGTGTCGCGCTGTTGACACACAACACGAATAATTGTGTTGTCAGGTCTTTCACTATAAAATTCCCATCCGGTGCTCCATTTTTTAACACTACTATGAGATGATTCACAATAAGGAAATGATGTTTCACAAAAAATATACTGATCATGTGATCATATTAATACCAGGATTTTTACACTTTTTTCGCGTTCTTGTTTTTTTTAAATTTACTTGTTTAACAGCCAGTAAGTCTGAAACCCTTCTTTGTTAGGAGTATCTACGTTTTTCATATACTATGAGGAATATCTCGCAGTTTTCACATGTTTTTGTGAATCACTTTTCCTTGCTTTTAATGTTTTATTGCACGCGATTTCCATACATGGGAACTGTTTGTCATTTGGTAATCAACTTTTGAAAAGCGGATCGGTAGAACTCTATTACTGTATTCTTTATAATGATCTGGGTTTTGGATTTTAGTTATTAAAAAATTAAAATATAAAGGAAACATTTCTCGACAAATAAATAATATAAACCCTTACGTAATTATAAACTAACTTTAGTCTTTAAATAATGTACGCCATACAAAATACAGAGATATACCTAGATAGTACAGTAAAATTGTCGGAAAATACCCCGTCACCTTAAAAAAATTGGCCGCGGCGATTCCTCTTGCCCATTGGTTTAGGGTCATTAGACAAGTGTAAAACCAAAAAGGCGTCACCCTACCCCTTGCCAAACAGCCGCCATCTTGATAACAATTGAATTTGTTTTTCCTCGCGATCCATTGATGGCACAGAAAAAGTTATTGAACAAAAAATGTTGGATATAAAATTCTACACACTTTTTATCCTTGCCGCGATACCGAGAAGTTGGTATTTCAAACGATAGAGGGCAACAAAGTTACCAAAAATCCGTTTCCGCCATTCTAGCTCTGTGGGGGTGGTTTTTTCCGAAAATTGCGAATGTGAAAGTTGTAGTGCTTGAAAATATATGCACGAAGCTCTTTTAATAATGGGATTGATTTAAATAATCTCCGAGCCCTTCAAAATCCGCGCAGCGTGGGAAATGTACGATATATTCCGGCGCAGCGAAGTAACCATTTCTCTTTTGCGAGATAAAATCGTCACGTCACTCAAGTAGTTTCAATGTGAATAAATTTTCACAACCTACAGAAATTCTACACATTTTTGGTCATTGCAGCGATACCGAGAAATTGGTATAGGTAAAAGAAATTAAAATGATGGGAAAGGAGTATATGAGCCCAGAATTATATCATTTAGCTCAAATCCGTAAAGCTCTTAAATTTGCTGGTGTAATATTTATTATATAATATGATAATTGCAATTGTTTGTAAATTTTGCCACAGGAATGACCAAAATTCAACAAATTGACAGTTTAAAGTGACATTAACTCTATAACCTTCAACAGTCTATGATTCACAAGTGAAATAAAAGTGTTTTAATTCACTAGAGAATTAAAAAAGTTTAATTCACTAGAGAATTAAAAAAGTTTCAATGAAGAACAACATATTTTTATTATCTACAAATATTTACATTCAATTATTATTTCTCTTTGTAGTGTGTAATATATAATTACTAAAATTTAGATCAAATCGACGATGAATGGGCAAATTTATATCTTAGTTTGAATATTTTTTAAATTTTTTATACAAAATTTCGTCAAAATTGAATAAAAACATATATACGCCACGTGAATTAAAAAATTATTAACTCAAAGATATGATCTCACTCGCACTACGAGCTCGTGCGCTCAACATCTTTTCGTGAATAAACATATGTTTAATTCACTTGATGTATAATATTTATTAAAGTTAGTGTTTCCCGACTACTTTTTGTATTTGTTATGGTTAAAGCTGTTATAATACTGCTAAAAACGTCTACAATTACGATGTAAAAATGTTTACCAAGAAGATTTTCTTTTGTGGGTACAAAATAAAGATATCGGAAAAATCTTAACTGTGCCAAATGATTTGATTCTGGGCTCGTATATTGAAAGTAATTTCTTTTTGCATAAACCCTAAGATATATTGTAGTCTACTCAGACACGTTTTCTTTTTTTTTTGAGCTGTTTCTTCGTCTTGGTTCGGAGCCTCGGACACAACCGAGTTATTATCGACCATGATAGAAATGTTGCTAACACTTTTATTGAAAAAAGAGCTCACAACTTGTTATAAACGCAATGTGAAGAATTCTTAGAAAAAATCCCTGAATACGATTGCGAGTGCTGTTTCGTGATTGTATTCTGATTAAAAATCGATAATAGTACAAGCGAAAATGGTTTTCTTTATGTTAACCAAATGGCAGACATGGCATCTCGTTAGTTATAATAAGTGCGGGATATAAATAATTGACATCTCTCCGCTTCTCCGCGCTGCGCGGACTTTGAAGGGCTGTCACTCGGAGACTATTTAAATCAATCACATTATTAAAAGAGATTATTGTATATTTTTTCAAGCACTACTACTTTCACATTCGCAATTTCCGGAAAAAATCACCCCCACAGCGCTAGAATGGCGGAAACAGATTTTTGGTAACTTTGTCGCCCTCTACCGTTTTAAATACCAACTTCTCGGTATCACGGCACGGATAAAAAATATGTAGAATTTTATTTCCAACATTTTTTGTTCAATAACTTTTTCTGTGCGATCAATGGATCGCGAGAAAAAACAAATTCAATTGTTATCAAGATGGCGGCTGTTTGGCAAGGGGTGGGGTGACGCCTTTTTGGTTTTACACTTGTCTAATGACCCTAAACCACTGCGCAAGAGGAATCGCCGCGGCCAATTTTTTTAAGGTAAAACGACAATTTTACTGCACTAAGACCCAACTATTCAACGCAAAAAAGCTGAGAGAAATATGTCAGTAGCATAAATATTCCAAATACTGTTATCAGAAATTACCTAAGTGCAAAATTGACTAATGATACCTGTAAAGTCACGCAAGAAATGAAAACGATTCTAATAACGACATAGTGCTAGAATTAATTTATGTACTTATTGTCATTATCAAAACTGGAAAAATAATGGGAGATGGTACTGCATTCAAGTTTCTATTACCATTTTAAGACTTTGCTAATCCCATCATTGCTAAACGTTCGGAGACCAAGACATAAAAATATTCTGACACAGCGTCATTCATACGCATTTAGTTTTAAAAAAATAATAATTAGAAGTTCAACATTTGTTTCTTCGATGCAAAATTCCCACAAAAAAAGCAAAATGTTCCTATCTTCAAACAACTCTGTTTCCGGTGTCCTTGTAAACGTTGTCAGAATTCCGCTAACCAATATTAAAATCCCTACTTCGCTCACCTTTTGACCGAAATATACAGGGAGGAAATTTATAAGGTAGATAGATGTGACTAAAGTAAAAATCTTATTTAAAAAAACATTTGATGAAAAATCAATAATAAAAAAGTTACAGTGGTTTCAAGGCATTAAAAAAAGTTTCCCACCGATTGAGTACTGCTGAAATGAAATTGTTTTCCAAAAATTTTTTCCAAAGGAACAAGATTTCTTTGCTTCTCTGGAAACGATATAATTTCAAACATAGAGAAAAACAGAGCCAGTAGATATAGAGAGTACCGCCATTCTTTGATCCGTGAAAATGCCGCCATCGCCGCCATTTTTGTTCCCATCAGCAATGACTGATTGAGTTATATCTAAATTTTTACTTGAAATTGGCAAGACTGTAAGTCTATGTCAAATTCGAGGTTATCAGGTTATGTTTTCCATTAGTTTGTGTCAAATAACAAACAAAACCTAACCTACTAACCTCGAATTTGACATAGACTTACAGTCTTGCCAATTTTAACTAAAATTTCGGATTGCCAATAAATGTCAGGTTGACGGAATTGTGTTACAAAACCTCAAAGTGACGCATATGACAAAGGAACAAACATGGCGGACGTGGCGGTACTCTCTATATCTACTGGCTCTGGAGAAAAATGACAAAGGGCTCACTCCAATGGTAAATTCTAAAACTAATTTCCATTTCAATGTTGTTATTAATCTTTTATAATTACTTATTATTGTCTTATAGTTAAAAAAGACCGAATTTGAATTTTTTATCGTTTACTAAGAAAACATATTTTTTACAATTTATTTGAAAACTTGGTCTACATAATTTTAATTTTAAATTATGTGTTTACTTATTTTCAGTTTTAAATAATGCAAAAATGACATTTTATTACATTAAGCACGTTTTTTTAAAATAACATAAATTTAACAAAGACACAAAATTATGAAAAGGAAATAGAACAATAACTACATAAATATAAAAATTAACCAAAATCACAAAAATTGCTCAGAATGCTGCCCCTGCTTTTCAAAACACAGTAGCGCACGACGGATCCAATTCCTCGACACTTGCAGAAATTGTTCTAACAAGTACCTACTCTATAGCAACGTTGATTCGATGGCGCAATTCTTCAATGGTATCCACTTCATTTGCATGTACCCTGTCTTTCAGGTATCCCCATAAGAAGTCCAGTTGGTTGAGATCAGGGCTGCGTGGGGGCCATTGAATAAATCTACCCCGGCCGATCTATAAATTGAAACTTTGCTGAAAGTTACTTTGGCGGATCGCATGAGGATTTTCATCAGCCTATGTGTAAATATTGTGGAAGTTTAGCTTACCATTCTTGGTGAAACGTCAGTTACCAGTACGTTTGTTGAAAAACCTGCTTCTGCGTCCGTACGATTGAGCAGCCACTCACAAAACTGCTGCCGCAACGGATAATCGTTGGGAGTAAGTCATTGAAAATGAAACTATTCATCTTCAATGTGCACCAAACAAAGTTCTGAGAAACATTAGCTTCCTGGGCAATTTGGCGTGTACTAGTTGTCGATTCAGCATCTACCCTTTTCAATACTTCTTCAACATCAACCGCGTGTCGATTTGGTCTTCCACCATTATGACGCTTATGTTTTTGTAAATTCCCAGTCTCTCTTCCCCGTTGAATAACCTAGAGAAATATATTTTCGGAAGGGGTCGGTTGATTTGGAAGTTTTTCTAAATAAATACCCGTTGATCGTGCAGCACTTTCATCGGCAGCTCCAGAAACTATTATCATGTCCCTCTTAAATTTGATTTGTTCAAATTTAGTGAAATGTCAGTTTGACACTTTCCTAAATTTCAACGGCAACTTGCCAATTATTTTTTTATTATACAGCAGCTCTCAATAGTTGCTACAAAAGTTATTGAGCATGAAAGGGAAAAATTAAGAAGCGGTGATTTCAATTTTACATTTATTTTAAATATATTTTTTAACTAAATGTGGTTCAGTTAACTCGAATATCCCCAACTTAAATTTAAAACATAAATTACTCACATAATTTCCGAACAACTACTTCTTATGTAACTGAGCTTTGACTCATTGTAATTTTTTAGTTATTGAGATTGTCTAAAAATGTTATTAATAAAAAATGTTTACTTTAGTCGCCTCTATCTACGTTAACAAATGAGCCAGACAAATTTCACATGCGATACGAAATATGAGATGAATTATTGCTGCAAAGCATTCGGATGGAAATAAAACAGAATTTTTAATTTTGTATATACTCTCGCATTAAATAGACGTCTATTACAATTTAAAGAACTAGTCACACTATAGGCAGTTTTCACTTGATTTCTATTTACGATCATTATTAAGTTTGTCAAATTTATTATTTTCCAACTCGTCTGGTTTGCTTTTCCAATAATTTTCATAGTAACACAACCGAAACAAGATGGGTTTTAAACGACTTAGCATACCAACTAGCTAAAATTCATACTACACAAGATTTCATCGCAAGTACAACGAAAAGTGAGGTTATCGGAATCAAATCTAAAACAATTTTAGTTGATAATATAATAGTTTAACAAGTTTTGTACTTAGTAGTATAGGATGTTACAATTAATTCGCTTTAGTAGGGGTGTTTCCCTATTTACCAAAAAATTATTATTATAAATACAATTTACCTACACCTGATCTTGCAATTTTTTCTACGATCATTTAGTATTTGCCCAAACTGCATCAGAATGGGTTGAATTTGCACAGGAAATTACTTAATAGATCAATATTTTCTTTTTATACGTTAGCTCTGGGTTCTTTGGCGATTTTAAGTCCAATTTTCACCAAGATGTAAAACCAATACCTGAAACAATAAATTATATAATTTTACAATGAAACATTGTATAAGTCAAACTTGATGTACGGGTACTATAGGTGTAGAGGGCAGAGAACCCAATTTTAATGTTTATTTTGATTAAATGTTAGATTTGTGACTACAGATTTCCATGATAAAATAAAATTTTATTGTATGAACTAGCTGGCCCGGCAAACGTTGTTCTGCCCAAAAATAATTTGTCTCTGAAACCCCGTTTCACCACTATAGAGTTTTAATTTTATGTCATGTCCATCGTCTTGGAGTAAATGCCATTTTCGCAATCAACGTCCCAAAAAACCTCAATAACGACACCCATATCGATTGTTTAGGCTTATTTACCCCATTTCACCCCATTTTGGGGTTATATGTTCTGATATGCGAGATATCTTAAAAAAATTTTAAAAAAAAATTTGTCAAAAAAAAATTAAAAAAATTCCTAGAACCCAATTGCAGCGCCACCTACCGGGTCCAATTGTGAATCTAAACCATTGAGGGACCCACTCAAATACACACAAAAAATTTCATCAAAATCGGTCCAGCCGAGGAGGAGTTCAGTGACATACACACGTACAGAAGAATTATAACGGGTGTTCATAAACAGTCGTCATCCCAGTTACTTTGAAAAACAAAATGTTATGTCTTTGATTGATTCGTGCAACACAATGAAACGTCATTGAGTACTGTCATAGCGCATTTTTTCTCAATTTTAATAGACATACGTTTCTGAAGTCAAAACCTACTGGGATGACGACTGTTTATGAACACCCGTTATATATAAAGATATGGCTCAAAAGCCGGCCAAGTATGGATTGAAAATTTACGCCCTCTGTGACTCACAAACGTTTTATACGTATAATATGCAGGTGTATTGTGGAGCTCAACCACCTGGGCCTTACGTCATCTCTAATAGACCCTACGATATCAAAATATTGGTGGGTGGTGGGAGGGGGGGGGGGTGAAATTTTGGGGGACCCGCAGACGTTGTCCTGTCCGAACGTTAGTTTGCCTGCTATTAGCAGGTTCAGCAAAGGTTTTTTCGATTTTCTAATTATCGATTTTTTTTCATTTTAAAAATATTGGGAGCGGTGGGGGGGGGTGAAATTTTGGGGTTATATGTTATGGTATGCGAGAAATCTTTAAAAAATTAAAAAAAAGAAATTTGTTAAAAAAAAATTAAAACAATTCCTAGAACCCGACTGCAGCGCCACCTACCGGATCCAATTGTAAATCTAAACCATCCAGGGACCCACTCAAACACACACAAAAAATTTCATCAAAATCGGCCCAGCCGTTTAGGAGGAGTTCAGTGACATACACACGTACAGAAGAATTATATATATAAAGATGGTATTTGAATT